>QJNY01000403.1:0-75899 GCA_004155945.1 Monosporascus sp. mg162 | reverse complement strand
CTTCTCGGCGTCGCGGGCCGCGGCCTCGGCCTCGCGGCGCTGGCGCGCGCGCTCGCGGTCCCGCGCCAGCGAGCGCTCGTACGCCGAGTCCTGCTCGCTGCGCAGCGAGCGCGCGACCTCCTGCGCGGCCCTCTCGGCGCGCGCCGACGCCAGGTCCGGCGCGTACTTGGTCATGGCGGCCTGCAGCTCCGCGAGGTAGGTGGTCGGGGAGTAGAGGCCGGGGAGGCGCTTGACGATGCTCATGCGCGTGCTGCCGCTCGAGGACGACGTCGAGGATTGGTGCTCGCGCGGCGTCAGGCACACGAGGCACGAGAACGGGAACTTGGTGCAGTTGTACTCGGCGGCGACCTGGTAGGCCTCGGAGTCGAGCACGTTGCCGCCCCAGACGAGCAGGTTGTTGGACGGGTCGGCGAGGAAGGCGACGACGGGGTCGGCCAGCAGCGTCTCGCGCGTGAAGGTGGCCGTGTCGTCGTGCTCGGGCGACACGAGCACGACGAGCAGGAACTTGAGCTCGGCCTTGGCGGTGTCGAGCGCCTGCGCGAACCCGCCCTCGAAGAACGGCACGCGCGACGCGTTATCGTGGTCCCCGTACTCCTCCTCGAACTCACGCCGGAACCGCGCCGCCGTGTCCCGCGGCAGCAGCATCCGCCGCCCCATGGTGCCGCGCCAGCCCCTGGTCACCGTCGTCGTGATGGCCCGTGGCCGCAGCGGCGCCGGCAGGAACGACAGTATGTACACGAAGGTGCGGAACAGCGTCGACAGCGCGCGGTACCCGATATTGAAGGGGCCGAAGAGCAGCGCGAGCAGGAACGGAGGGCGGTGGGTCGGCGTCTGCGGCTGTGGCACGATCCGCGGCGCCGGGTCCGGGCGGTTTCGTCGGTCCGCCGACCGGCGCGGCGGGGAGCGGCCAAAGCTCTCCTGCAGGTTCTCGTGGCGTGACGCCTGCTGCGGGATGTGGTCCTGCGCCGCCGTGGCCTCGGCTAGCGGGTCCGGGCCCTCGCCGTCGAAGAACTTGGACACGGCGATCTGCACGTTCCACTGCGAGCGCTGGAGGAGCGGCACCGCGTCCTTGACGTCCTGGGCCGTCACCGACGTGTATTGCTCGAGGGCCGATTGCTGCTCGGCCGTGAGCTGGCTGACGTCGATGCTCGCATCGTTCGCCATTGTTTTTTAGTGCGTCGGTAGTGGCGATGGGATAGCTCGGAGCTCGTCTGGGTATCACGCACCACCAGCCATGAGTTGTGAGGGGATTTGGCTTTGGTGCAATAGGTGAGGAGGTAACGTTAGTTTATATATAGCTGTAGACTGATTCAAAATTAAGCGGCGATTTCTTCTTCGCACAACCTATCGATAAATTCCGTAGATTGAGCAGCCCTCGGGTAGGTATCGTTTTATCCTAGAAGGACAACACGACAGCCACTTCCGGTCTGTACTAGGGCAAAGTACTCGGTAGAGCAGATTATTGGAAGTGATGCAGATGTTGTGATTTGGTCGGATTGCCCGGAGAAGAGATCTGTTATATATGGCTGTAACTGGGAAACTGCGGCAGGCTCTGGCTAGAGATGGATGTGTGTGTGTGTGTGTGTTGGACTACGTGTACTGGACTGGATTGTCGAGCTTAAGCTTTGGAAGGCTGCGATAAGTGAGGTCACATTGAGTTGTCAGTCAGTTAGTCAAGTCAGTGGTGGGTACCGTAAGGTCCGGGAATCCGCCTAGCTGTAAGCGGTATCTTATAAGCTTTTTATTCACAGCAGTACGTACAAATCTATAAATTAAATAGAAGCTGAGGCTGAAGAAGCCATCTCTTGGCATCTTTTCGTGCTAGGTAAACTATTGCATATGCAGCTGTAGTAGATACACTATGCATCTAGCAAGCTATCAATGGTTGGACTCGGTAGTTGTAAGTACTTTATCCCACTGCATCCACTCACACAGGCTATTATTGTATCGTACACCAAGTACCTTACAGGAAAAGTCTTCAGCCTTTTGTGGCTCCTCGGGCTTAATGGCTAGCCTCGTGAGCTTCTTATCCCATGCTGTTCTAAATCCGATCGATCACAAATGTCTCTGAACAACATCCCCCTTTATTATAGAGTGCCGGCCAAGTTGATCTATGGGCAAAGCCGTCGCCCTTTGCTTATATGAAGGAAGATGGGACCGCTGTAGGGTGTTACTTACCTTAAAGCACGTACGTAATGTGTCGCATGTCATCATCTCTTTTGTCCATTTGTCTTGTCTTGTCTTGAAAAGAGCCCCTCCATAGCCCGATATACATACATGTCTATCCGAGCATCATACTATCTGTATCTGCCTATCTTCCAAGTCACCACAGCATTGAATTCTTGCTCATAATATATCTTTCAATATATACACGTAGCCGGCCATTCCATTGCTCTTTTCTCTTTTTTTTTGAAGCCGTCTAGCTTATTTGCTACAACACAGGAATTGCGTCACAAGAGAGGGCGTCGACTTCCCTAGCCCCGCGTCCCGGCTGCTGCTACTCCATGACGCGAAAGAAAAGCCGCAACTCCAACCGCGACAGCGAAGACCAAAGACGAGATAGATGGACGGTAGCATCCGATGATTGTTCTATCACGATACGATCCACATGGCGAACGCGCGCTTCGGAAATGCCGACCGAGGAGGGAGGCAGATGGCCTCTCCCAGACCCAAGACTCGTGGTAGGTGTGAGAGGTGATTTCAACTCAACGAGGCTCTGTCTAAGTTGCCATTGTCACGCTTAAAGCCCAATTATCCCTGCCACCGTCACCTTCTTGTACAATGTCTAACGTAGTCCCCGTTCCTACCTTTCTAGACGCTAAGGATACCCTTTGTCGGAATGTCTTGATATACGGCCACTGCCGCTACGAGGATCAAGGTTGCGCCTTCAACCACGAGCAACACAAGAACTCGCCCAATTCAAACGACGCGTAAGTTTACATATTCTATTCATCTACTGTCGGCTTCCCTTTGCTCTATTCGGTCCATATCCCCTAGCCTAGCCTGGTTTGGACCACATCCCGCTTTCCTGGGTTTTACTCTACTCACCCGCAAACATTTTTCTACACCGCGGGAAACAGGCCGAACGAGGTTACTCTATTCAGCTATACGGCCCGGCTGGAGCATCAACACATGATTCTTCGGGATTCCGGCAATTCCTGGATCTTCTAGGCCGACTTTATGACCGACGCGGAAATGGAACAAGAGGAAGGGTTTCAAGAGGAACGGAGAGAGGTCTCCCTACCTCGGGCGGGCATCGAAGATCCGGGATATAAACCTGCCTTACTCGTCCCTCCTCGAGGTAGACATCCTACACTCCGACAGGCAGCACCTGATTCCTCCCGGGCAAGCCCAGACCGCCGCCTTGAACCCAAGGCTACTCCCGGAAGCGGCGCGGTACTTCCTTCTCCGGGCATAAAAGCCACGCCGTGTCAGATCCCGTCTGATGATGCCAGTGTACCAGCCACCACTTCATCAACCAAGGTGGCAGAGGCTCTCTCAGTCCTAGCGGAGAAGGTCGAAGCGGACCAACTGCGGTTCAGATCAATCTCAGAACGCTTGAGCTCGCTGGAAGAAACAGTCGATTATCTCGTCTCTCCCAATGAGAATGCGGCTCCAAAGAAGCTGCTACGCAACGGGTCTGTAAGGGGATATACTAACGGACAATCTGCCAACAGTTCCAAGAAGTCATTCAATGTTGACTCGCCGTCCTTTACCCCTGCCCAACTTCCCGGGGGCAAAAAGTCAACGTTCTCCACCAATGCTACCCCTTTTACTCCCCGAGGGGCTGCCGGCAGTAAGAACCCGCACGACTCCAGCCGATGGGTAGCGCTCACATATCAAATAGCTGCAAACCCTGTCCTGCCGCAGGACACGGGAGCGTCCCTCTTCAAATCAGGTCAATTTTCAGACTTCGCGCCGCAGAACTATGACTTGAACACCGGGGTATGTCCGAAAAGCTGATGACGATGCATTGACTCGGCTGACGAGCTGTGACATAGAGCGCTGCCAACGGGTCGACAGACAGTAGTTCGCTTGGGTATGATCCATTTACTATGTCCAACGTCGGCCACACGCTACCTACGACGGGATACAATCCATATGCCGAAGACCACACCAACATCGCAGCCGGTCCGGCACCCTACTACGCGGCCCAGAGTGCATATACAACCCCCCTGCAACCGGTAACTATGCATGATATAGCAAAGAGCTTGACACGACTCTGACTGACACTAGTTAAATTACCATCTTTACAACCCTATCACGCCTTCGAGAGAAAGCCTGCAGCAGTTTCAGAGACACGTTCAGGAGTTCTTCGTACCGGATAACGTAAGAGAGGAACTCACGAGAAAGTCCGAAGCCGCGAGACAGGTCCTTCCCAGTCAGTCTCTCACTTGGCCTCGTGGTGGTGAATCATACTGACCCGTGTAGATTCACAACTACCTTCCCCCTCACACTACCACACTCTCGTCCCCATAGATAACAAGGTTAAGCCTGCGTCCGGCTTCTTCGGTTATATCAGTTGGGTGTATAAGGCCAGTTCTAAGAAGACTGGGAATATATACTGTTTGAGACGCATCGAAGGTTCGTCGTGCCGTCCCCTCCCTTCGGGGGCCGACTAATAACAATCTCTAAAGGCTATCGTCTTACAAATGAAGACGCATTTCTAAAGATAATAGGGGCATGGAAGAAAATATGTCATCCAAACGTCGTGACACTGTTCGAAGCCTTCACTACGCGAGACTTCAACGACAGTTCTCTCGTATTTGCCCATCATTACCACCCACTCTCTAAGACGCTTGCGGAGCACCATTTCCCTTCCAACCGATATGGACGCCCCCCTCACGTCCAAGAAAAGGTGTTATGGAGTTACCTCGTACAGCTCGCTAGCGCCCTTAAAGTCATTCATAATGCGAAGCTTGCCGCCCGTTGCATCGACGTGACGAAGGTGATATTGACGGACAAAAATCGTGTCAGGCTGAGCGCCTGCGCCGTTCTTGACGTACTTCACTTCGAAACTCAGCGACAAGTTGAAGACTTACAGCAGGAGGACTTTTTCCACCTCGGCAAGCTCATCCTCGGTATCGCAACGAATACGCCACCAAGAAACATCCAGGATGTCTGGGGTTCGCTAGATCAACTTGGGAGGATCTACAGCCAAGATCTTAAAGACAGGATCTCGTGGCTACTAAGCCCAACACCCCAGACGCCCAATGCCGCCCTCAACGCGCGACCGAAGACGGCCGAACAGCTGCTGTACGACATGGCGCAGCACACGGCGGATCTTCTCGACGTAGCCTTCAATGCCAACGACGAGAACACAGCATACCTGGCGCGTGAGCTGGAGAACGGCAGGCTCTTCCGGCTCGCGGCCAAGCTAGGCACCATCAACGAGCGGCCCGAGTTCGACGGGGACCCCAGCTGGTCCGAGACCGGCGAACGCTACACGCTCAAGCTGTTCCGCGACTACGTATTCCACCAGGTCGACGCGAACGGCAATCCGGTCGTGGACCTCGGCCATATCGTCACCTGCCTCAACAAACTCGACGTCGGCGTCGACGAGAAGGTCTACCTGACGAGCCGCGACAACCAGACGGGGTTCATCGTCACGTACAAGGAACTCAAGAAGCAGATCCAGACGGCATTCGGCGACCTGCTTAAGGGGTCTTCGTCGTCGAAGCAGCAGTCTGGCGGCAGGGCCTATTAGGATGGTGCCCCGACGACGACGGCGACGACGTCGACGCCTAGGGCTATGGGGAGGGGCCGCGCTGCGGGCGGAAGGGCGGCTCTCTTCACGCCCGGCGTCCTCGGAAATCCCAAAGTGGCGACGCCGTCGAGGTATTCCTGGACGGCGTCGTCTCCCGGATCTGTCGCACCGAGAGCTCAGAGAGGCTCGCAGAAAGACAGGAGGAAAAACAGAGCCGCCAATCATTATAGTTGTTGAGTATGCCCGCTAATTGGGACCTAGCAATGGAAAGAACGGTACGAGAACGAACGGAGAAGGGCTATAGAACGAGTAATCTCCGGGCTGGTCGGGTTCCCCTCCCCTATTAACATATCTTGCTCAAGTCGGACCCGTCCACCGACCCACCGATCCACCCATCGTCCGCGGAGAGGGGAAAAGAGGGAAGGAAGTAGGATAGCGGAAAGTAGATGGTGTTAGTAGTAGATAGCAAACAACACACACACAACGAGACTCACAGAACAGACATACAGAACGTAAATCGGCCTTATGCTTCATGCGCATGCCCCTCTAGCGGTGTCTTGACCAGATGCGAGCTAGAAAACTGGTGGACTCCCGCGTGCGTGGCTCCTGGATAACCCTGGTTGGCGGCACGCCCTGCTGCGCTCGGGACGAGCCAGTATATGCGCGTAGTTTGCTGTTTGCATAAGGCGTGATTAGGTATGTCTGGTAGAGTATGTACTCCGAGAAATGGAATGCTAGACACCACAAGGTACCACGGGTGGGTGTGATCCCGCGCTTTGCTAGGCTGAGTCTTAAAGTCGCTACCTAGGGTCGTATAAGCCTTGTTACGAGTTGCCAGCGCTATAATGATCCACGCCGATTTTCTGCGAATACCGTGGCACACCCATTGGGCTTTGAAGTATAGTAACTTGCTGGTGTGGCACCGGTGAAGGGTTAAGAGCAACTTTTCGTTTGGCAGCCCAGACTAATAACAGGCTTCACAAGAGGAGCTAAAACCATAACGCTTAGATAGCCCCCTTTACCCGACAACAATTCTTGTTCCAAAAAGAATTGTCTCGGGGACGTCTGTGTCCTCTGCCGATTCCTTCTCATTGTGAACTTTTATTGACTCGGGCATAATCATGACATCGTAGCTACGTAGATATGCACAATGGGTGTGTTATATCTCCTCCTCAACCCTTCCCCTGCTGCCTTCTGGCTATACCTCCCGATTGAAATATGGTATGCTAGCCCCCATACCACACCACCATACGCCCCCCTTGAAACCGGCTCAGAGGATCTGTTCCCTAACGCTCCCCAGGGGCTGGGTCCTCGCCTTGTCGACGATCTCGTCGTCGAGCCCGGGGTTCTTCCTCTGCGACGTCTCGGGGCTGCCGCCGAGGGGCTCGATCCTGGCGGCGCCGACGACCTCGTCCCGGCCGACGACGCCCTGCGTGTCGGCGTGCGGCGCCGGGTGCTGGTACTGGCCCCGGCCGCCGAGGGGGTCGATGCGCGCCTGGTCGATGTCGCGGTCGGACCCAGCGACCCCCCTCGTCGAGGACGGGTCGTGCGGGACGCCCCGCTTCTGCTCCGACTCCAGGGGCTCGATCTTGGCCGCCGAGATGTTCTCGTTGCTTCCGGCTGCTCCTCCTCTGTGATCGGGATCGGGTTGGTTAGTCGGTCCGATGCGAAGAAGAAGATGGAAGGGCTGGAACCCCCGGGGGAAGGGATAAGAGGGAGCTGCTCACGTCGACATGGTTGGTAATGATATATTCCTTTTTCGCACCGATTCTTTTCCTGTAGAAGTCACAGTCTTTGATCTTGGTGTTTTCTACTTGAATGGGTTGTGTTTGCTGGATGATGTGATGTTGGACAGTCGCTGTCGGACGTAGATAGAAATACTCAACCGTCCGTCTGCGTCTTACGTCACTGGCCGAGCTCCCCACCACCGTGCCACATCAAGCATACATCATCGTGCACGATGTGTTTATACACAAGTAGGGGTGATGCCCGCTGCTTTACTTCATCGATCCAATTATTCGGGGTTTTCCAATAGGAGTTTCTGTATTCTTTTCCGTGTGTCGAAGTGGCGTCCATCAGGAGGGCGGCCTAATCACAGGGTACTTTTATGTGGTTTATACTGTACACTCGAAAGCGCAACCTAGCCCCAAACTCGTGATTCGACGCCATCTTCATGATCGCGGCCAATAGATAGTGAGCGTGAATAGTATTGATGTGCGTTGAGAAGCTCCATGTTAACGTCATAATGTCCCGCAATGATATTGTAAGACCTGAACAATGATAAGAAGTCTGTAGGTGATCAGCCCAAAATTTATCCTCGCCTACCTCTGGCAGTGCACTCCGTTTGCGATAAGGGGAATGCAGCAGACGCCCCTGAAGCCTCGGGGAAGAAACCAGAACTCCTGTACTGTCAGCTGAGAGAGACTAGCAAAGGGGTGACACCAATTTGGGATTAGGTAATTGAAGGGCCCCCCCTCTTTAAATCGCACGCGCGGTTCAATCTCGGGGTTCCTAATCATGTGGAAGGTATTGACATTGTACCCTCTTCCCGCAACTCTATGACCGCCGCGCTTTGACATATCTGCTGGTCTTGGACCTTCAGTCGCTCTAGATTGAAATCACGTAATGCGATACCGTTCTCCTTCAATTCAGTTGATCAATATTGAAGTATTTAACACCCCTTTTCCTTGAATGGTATAGCTTTCCAGCCTCGCGGCATTGATCACTAGTCTTCCGCCACATCTGAACGTATTGCGAGTCTACTATCTCTAAGCACTCATACAAGAAACCATCTTGTCGCGTATACCGCAAGCGACTCTGACTAATGAAGCAGGCCTTCAATCCCGGGTCTATGTCTCTGCTGGTAGTCAAAAACCCAGCAATGTAGCTTTAGCAGCTCAATGCCTTTGCCTGCTCAGGCCTTGAAGCATAAATGGCCAGTCACGCGCTAAGGTAGAACCTTGTAAATAGGGGCTCTATAGGGGTGTTAAGCGTATATAGAGGGCCTCTTTTCCTCCCATATATTGGAAGGAGGCAGGCGTTATTGGTCGAATCTATTGCTACTTGCCTGCGAGACTGCTTCTAGCCTTTCACGCTGTTGCACTAATAACCTGACACTGTTGTAGGCCTGTTTGCCATCGTATTTATGTGTTAACAAGCATTTGCGGTCTTCCTGCAAGCGCAGAGTAATGACAACCTAGCAAGCTAAGATGCTCTCTTTTATAATTGAGGTTATTGGTCCTTTAATTACACTATCCGCCGGAGAGCGACAAGACATTAGCTTTAGCAGGATTCCTTAAGGTAAGTGATGCTCTTTTTATTCGCCCACATTGACCCAATCAGCTTCAGCAGGGAAAGCTTCAGTGGGCCCGCCAGAAGTACTATGTAGGCAGTAGGCTTCAGCACTGATTGGTTCCCGTCAAAACTTCCGAATAATTGTTAAAGTCCAGGTCTTTGTCCCCCCCAAGCGGATATAGGAGGAGTGGGTCTAGATTTCCAAGTCGGCTTTAGGTGGAGAGCGAAGTAGAGCGCGAAGAGGATACCGGCGAAAACCAGACAGCCCCAAAAATGGTCAGCGACAGGCCACCCACCACTGCCCCCCCACTCCGGCTGCGCCCTCAATGGTCCCAGCGAGACCCCCCTCGGTAGCCGCATGGAGGGTTTCGACGGCTCCGGTACCGGTAAGCTCGGCTTCGGCTTCTCGACGACAGAAAGCGCTGTGTACCTGACACTTCCCGCTGCTGCCAATGCTCTACTTCCAGGGCGCGAAAGCAAGCTCCCGAACGCGTTAACCAGTGTTCTGGCAATGCATCCGAGAGCCTTGCCGATCCATGGTGTGATGACTTTAAGAGGAATGGCTCCGAGGGCCACGGTTGCGGCCCACTACGCAGTTTTGGAAAAGGTGAAGTTGGCGTTGCCGACGGTGTGGGTGACCATACCGACGTCCAGGTACTGCGTACCATTGATAGTGACGTGCTTCCCGTTTGGCATGCCATTTCCGCGCTCGTTTGTGTCCAGTCCTTCGAATTTAATCGTCCAGTAGTAGGGTTTGCCCTTTTCGTCCATCTTCTTGGCGTAGTAGACATCGTGGCCGTCCTCATCGTGGGCCTTCTCCCAAGCATTCTGGCGGTCTTTGCCAAGCCCATTAAAGGGAGAGCTGAGTACTGCGACGTGAGTAAAGCAGTCTTTTGTAGCATCACCGCTTGAGCCCGCCAGGAGAATCGATTTGACTAGATGGTCTGAGCTGAGGAGATCGCCGGCAGGATTCAGGGGCAGGAAATTGCGGGCTTTACCTAGGTGAAGCTGAAACCGGTCATCGTCGATGGGTTCCTTCGTGGCCATTTTTGAGGCTGGTGAGACTGATGAAAAATGCGGCGGCTCCCAACGGGAGTAACGACGGAAAAACGGTAACGATGTGTTTCAACGCCGGGAGAAATCAGAAGGAGTCGGGAGTGCCGAGCGAAGTCGACTGATAGTAAAGCTGAGAGATGAGCGCCCAATACTTCCTTCATATGCCTAAAACACATCCGGTTCATATTGGTGGTGTTAGTGATGAACTTGCACTCGTTTTATGGAATGATGCATAATTTCATGACACTGTCTACCCCGATAAGGGGACAAGCTTGTTTTGTGTGAAGACCTGCAAGATGCCCCTCAAGGAAATCTTCGATGCCCTTATCATGTTCTTGATACTCAATCTAACTCTCTGCTCTGGATGGTGTCGTTGGCAAGGATTAGGCATGGCTGGGACAAGTTGGGCGCAATTGCGAGAATGCTGTCGCCTCGGCAGTCCTTCGATAGGGTGATGGGGAATCCAGGGACGGAGTATGGGGCCGGAAAGCGCGGGATGGAGGACTAATGAAAACTACATGCAGGTTTTAGTGTTCCTTGGATTAAACCGCGCCCGTTGCTAAACGGAAGCCGAAGAATAGCTGGTATATTTCTCGTCGCGGTCGAAGTTCCTGCCGCCCGCTCTGCCAACGCCGTCTTAGACGGGCCAGGAGAAAGGGATGACCAAGCACTTTTCCGGAACCCGAGGCCCGGTCTGTGTCCCGTGAGCGCTTGGTAGAAGTTGATAGACTCGGTAGGACGGGCAGAACCTCTAGCGGGCAGTGAGGCCGCGTCGGAAGGAGTCAGTGAGCTACCAGCAGCCAGCTGCCACCGGCGTTGTCGCTGGTTGTGGCACTCAAGCCAAAGGATGTGTGGTGGAAAAATTGACGTCGTCTATTGCCTATGGTCCCGACGGCCCGCTATTTGGATCTGGGCTGCGGCGCGGCCCAGACGTGGCATAGGGGCCCAAACCTACCTCAATAGTCAACCCGGACGCTTTTCTCTGCCCAGGGTCCTTATTCGCCGCAGAGCCTGAGCAGGCCTTGAGGCAAGTGAGCACCACCCTGGGCCGAGTGAGTTCAGCTGTCGCGATCTAAATGGGGCAGCGGAGCCGCAAGGATCCGCTCCCGACCCCAATTAATGTAGGTTACTATTTATAGAGGACGTATTGAGCTTTCCACGAAGGCGTTGAGCCTTACGTCACCGGATGCCGCGTTTATAGAGTTGTAGACGAGGAAGGGCTGACATAAACAATAAGGATGGATGAGCTGGACTATTTACAAAAAGCCGAATTATAGGTAGCTTGCAACTTCCCTGATGGTTCAGGTTCCCCTTTCCCAGCCCATATTACCTCCCGCTCTTTCCGCCAAAGAAACCGAAGCTAAAGAGCAGCTAGAATACCTAAAAAGCCAGCAGCAAGCGCGCCTGTCGCCCCAGCAAGCCCCGTCCCAGCACCATTTTCCCCAATAGCTGTTGCAGGACCACCATCCTGGACCGGAGCAAGGCCAGAAATGCTTGCCGAGCAAGGCCCCACCGAGCTTTCGTAGCCGGACGGACACTTTGATAGGGCAGAGTTGAGCTCGGCCGAGCTGGCCGAGTACCACTGCATGACCTCGCTCTGGTACGAGTACCAGTCGTCGACGAGCGAGCCAGGGAGGGCAGTCTGCCAGCCGCACTGGGCGTCGTACGTTCCAGTCGCCGTCATGTAGAAGCTGGTCATGACGGAGATGATCTCGGTGGGCGGGTACGGCGCAGACCCGGCGACCTCTAAGATGGCGTCCATGCAACTTCCGTCGTAATCGCTCCCGCCGTCTGCCGTGGGGGTGGAGGTCTGTCGAGCGATGAGGTGGCCTACGTCGAGATAGGCTTTGGCCGTGGCTAGAAAGCCGAGGAGGGCAAGCTTGAACAACATCTTGTGGTTTCTATTTTTTTGGTGTTGATCTGCGGGTTCCGTTTGAAACTAAATCTCGAGTGCTGGGAGTCAAGATTACGAGTGTGTCTCGCTGTCTGGGGGATACAGAAAAACGGAACCTACTTATACCCGCGACGACATCGACACGTAGAACGATAGCTTAGCCACAATGCTTTCGATGATTCTTAGCACTGAAGCATCAATCTCCCATTCTGCTAACCAAACGTCCCACAGCCCTAGCGGCTGCGGTTCGGTGCTTGAGACGTAATTTGAGGCGTAACTGAAGGTGTCCCACTGGCCACTCCGATGAGACTTTGGGCGCTGGCGGTGAACGGCGAAGAGGAGTGGACTTCAAGGCTCGCGTTACCCCATGAGGATCGGGAATCACAACGGCAGGCCTCAGCCGCATAATTATCTCCAAACGGGATCGAGGCCTTCCGGGCACCATTGGTCGCAGTGGACAATTGCGTGGCTGCCAAACAATTTGCCTCGGCTTGGCATTTGAGCATTTCTGAGACCGTCCTGATGTTGGAGTGAAGTGCAATCACGAGCCGCGCCATGTGGCGCCGCCTTCCCAGTAACTTAGTGCGTGCATGGCCAACGCGTTCCCAGGGAAAGGGGTAGGCAGAGGACGAAAAAGAACAGAGAGAGAATGTGAAATTGATATCTAACGCTATACGTAGCGCTGTTCAGGAGATAGATGGGACCTAAATCCAATATTTCAGAACTAATTAAAGCCCAAACCAAAAAAGTTAAAAACTGATAAATAATCATTATTGTGATCAGTATTAACAGGAGCTTTTGTTTACCATTTTCTAGATTTCACGTTTTGTATTTTACGTGGTGGCAATCAAGTTATCGGTTCCAAGTGCTCGGTGAAGGTGGGTATTCTATTTTCGGATCCTGTTAAATAAAAGGAGGCAGCGTATAGAGCCGCGTGACCAGAAGCGGTTAGCGTTAGTTGGAGGTATGAACACTATGGGTCAGTAGCTGATTAATAGCTCGAGTTAGCCCCAAAATATCAGCCCTTAGTGTCAAGACCCTACTTCCTGAATTGATCCACTTGCTGAATTGATTCCTTAACAGAGTACGCCATATTAACAAAGAATGCCTTCGTTTTAACGTACTGAGGAACGAAAGGAGTGGAACGAGGGTTATTGTGTCGAATTTTTTTATTATGAGCACGACTTCTGAAATAGAAAAGTAACTACCATAACAGCATGCGGCCCGTACTTCTGGGTCCGATGGGTTTTGTCAGATATAGGGGATATCAGTTCTGTTGTATTAATTGGCTAGTTGCCTGCGCTTTTGCAACGCCTACTAATCTTTGAAAGTAGTTTAGCTACGGAACATATATGTTCCGATCAGAGGGAATCTTTCTGTATATGGGGCGCTAGCGTACTTCCTGTTAGCTGATATACCCCTTTAACGCCTTGACGCAGTTACGGCGTTGACCGTTATACCAAGATACTCGGAGAGGAAACTCAAGCACACCAAAATCCATTTCCGTTTCCAGAGCATAGCCCCTGCCGCTCTAAGCTGAGCTTCCGCTGAGCGGTGACTAAGTATCCTGATGCTAGAGCTAGTTTTAGGGGGGGAGAGTGTGGTTGGGCTGAGACGCCTGGAAGGGCCCATTTTTGGGGTCAGAGGTCCCTGCAAAGGACTCTGATCTTGGACAACGGCCCTGTTTTGGGGCCTAGTTGAAGTTTCCCACACCAAGGCGTCCCAGTTTATGACCCAGATACAACAATAAGACGCTCTCACAGAGGCTTCGGACCCTGTACCTTACCATAGAACTTCTGTCAGCTAACAGGGGGTGCGTATCGCACCCCCTTAACGCCTTGACGCAGTTATGGCGTTAATCATCACACTTTATTACTCTCTAGAGCCACAGTTTTCCATTCTACCTCTCCTCCGGCGATTGAATTTTCCTGATCGGCCAATTCCTCCTTTGAGATCACTTGCAAGTTGTTCCTCCGCCGATCGAGGGCTTCCGTAATATCCACCAGTCCTAGTTACCTCATCAAGATTAGGCCCTATTTTTAAGATTGTGGCTGTACCTGCAGCGCAGTTGCAGCTAGGGCTTTCCAAAAACCTGTAGCTCCAAGTACTGACCCACAAAATACCCATAAAAAGTCCCACAAAAAACACAAACCTTAAAATAGGGCCTGATGCCAAGTTGTGATTTTTTTTTTGGCTCCGTTATATACGTTCCTATACAAATTTTCGAATTTAACTTAAAAACTAGCAAATATAATAATAATAAAAATAAATGGAAAATAATAAAAACTATTATTATATACAGCTTTAAAAGGGTTTCTTTATTATAAATATAACTTTGTAATCGAGGTTAATTTAGTAAAGATATTAAAGAAATAAATTAAAATTTTCGTTTTACATATCTTTCCTTAACCGTAACGCCTTTATAGCTACTTACCTCATCGAGATCAGGCACCATTTTTGAGGTTGGGGCTGCGTCTGCGGCGCAGCCGTTGCTAGCGCTTTTGATCAAGAAGTAGCTGTAAGAGTTAGATGTATGGACTAAACCTTTTTAAAAAGAAGCTCCATAGAAATAACAAAACCTCAAAAATAGGGCTTGATATCAAGTTGTGATTTTTTGGCTCCGTTACGTACACTTTCATACAAATTTTTGAAAATCTAAGTTGGAAATTGGCAAATATAAACATAATAAAAACGAATGGTCTCCTTAAAGGAGACGTGACCGTGTAGACAAAATTGGATAAAATGATAGATTGTTACCTCAAATCCTAGGCTTCACTAAACCCATCCCTTTCGCAAATTGCCTTGTCCCGCTCCTATCCACGTCGATTCTTATCGAAATTCTGGACGGTCTTCGCAATCCGGAACAGCCGGGCAAACCATCGCTCGTAGTTTTCCAGCATATATCGTTCCAAAATCTGAACGTCGAAGTTATCAAGCCGGTTATTATTTTCCCTTTCTAGTTCCGCCAATAGTTTCGTTATAATCGTTATATTTTTCGGCATATAATTTTATAAGAATCGATTACCGTTACTTTTTCTAACCAAATCGTATTCGAAAATCAAAAGTCGTAGTCGATTTTCTTGGAAAAAACTTTTTAGGTCGACAGTAATGTCGATAGTTTTAACTCGTCCGGTAATTTGGTAGGAATTGTATACCGTTAATAAAACGATTTCTGTAAAAATCCTACGGTTCCGGATTACCGGTATCCCATATTCGGACTTGCGCGGCATGTTGTTTTGGGTAATTCGAAAAGCTGTAAGAACGATCGAGTAAGACTGGCGAGGGTTTGGAAAGATGCTAGCCTTTTATACGTAGTTAAGATTTACCGTTAAGGTTTGCCTTTAAGGTTTATCCTTAAGGTTTATTTTTAAGGTTTCTCTTTAAGGTTTACCGCGTAAAGCTTAACATTTCCTGAGTTATATTGTTTGACTCTGCCGAACCAGCTAACGAGCATAAAGTTTATCAGGGTCGAGCTTATCGGCAACCACGCATTCGGCTTCAGAGTGAGGCTTTATGGGACTGAGGTATTAATCTATCTTAACCGTAAAAACCATTAATCAGTCATCGTGTTCGAAGATATTGGGTATAGTATCTATCGTGCAAATTACATCGTGTAATAATTTTCTGTGTATTTGGCTCAGCCTGGAAAATAAGGCTTGAACCCATTCGACTTTGCAAAAACGAATAGAAAATAATAAAAAACGTTATTATATACTGCTTTAAAAGGGCTTCCTAACTATATATATAACTTTCCAATGGGGGTTAATTTAGCGAAAATATTAAAGATTTAAGTTAAAATCCTCGTTCTATACAACTCCCCCAACCGCAACGCTCTTATGGCTACGACGTAATAACCATAATCCGTACGGCCAAAAGAATAACTGGACGGGCTTCTTCCATATTGAATTAGTCTTAGAAGGTCCATGGTAAAATGTTGCGACCGGTAGTTGTTGCGTCGTAGCAAGGAAGACGTTCTGGTTAATCAAGTCCGGAACCTTTTCATAGCTGCGACAACGCAATTACCGCGTGCAATATTTCGCCATGGGCCTTTTAAGGGTAATTTAATATAAAAAAGCCCTTTTTATTATTTTTTTGCATGTACGAATTGTAGTTATTACGCCGCAGCCATAAGAGTGTTCTGGGCTTAACTGACTTTAACTTTTTTATAGTTGCAACGTAACAACCATAACCCGTACGGCCAAAAAAATAGCTAGACGGGCTTCTCCTATATTAAATTACCCTTGAATGGTCTATAGAAGAATATTACGACCGATAGTTGTTACGTCGTGATAAAAAAAAAGCGTTCCAGTTAATCAAGTCCGGAACTTTTTTATAACTGCAATAACGTAACTACCGCGTGCAAAATTTGCTATAGGCCTTCCAAGGGTAACTTAATATAGGAAAAGCCCGTCCTGCTATTTTTTTGCCCGTACGAATTATGGTTATTACGTCGCAGCTATAAAGGCGTTTCGAACTTAACTAACCCCAACTTTTTTATAGCTGTAACGTAACAACCATAACCCGTACGGCTAAAAAAATAACTGGACGGACTTTCCCTATATTAAATTACCTTTAGAAAGTTTATGGCAAAATATTACGACCGGTGGTTGTTACGTCGCAGCAAGAAAGGCGTTCCAGATTTAATTGACTTTAACCTTTTTATGGCTGCAACGTAACAACCATAACCCGTACGGCCGAGAAAATCGATATACGGACTTTCCTCATACAGAATATACTAAAGAATCCCGGTATACGATAGTACGACTGGTAGTTATTACGTCGCAGCGATAAAAGCGTTGCGGTCGTCTATTTCCTAGGTCTAAATTTAGCCGTATTAGCTGCAATTGTCACTCGAAAAAATTAAAAGAATTTCTATATGCATATAAGCTTATATTCGACGCACATACGAAGTTGCATACTTATCGGGCTTAGTTTGAACACGTAACAATTACTTTTAATTTGAATCTTTTAATTCTTTAAAAACTATAAAAGGTGTCAGCAGTCACAGTGATTGAATGCAGAAATCTGGCGTAGCTCTCTGTGTGTTCTCTAACTCTGTTCTAGGAATGAACAAATCTAGTCCGCGGGCAATCGCCCTTATATACACGATTGGTTAACAAAGGATTGTCCGTAAACAAAGGCTGTCCCAGGTAGCAGAATGCTGCCTGGCCCAAACAAAGCCTACCAGCCGGCAACACCTGAAAGCACCAATTGCCGACACGCCCTCTTGCGTTAGGTAGCCACGGTTGGAAAGTCCGAAAATCCAAAATCAAATCTAAAAACATAACCAATCTGTACGAGGATTAAACCTTAATCTCTGTATTAATTTCCGAATAGGGTTTATGCATTAGCCGTTGTACCAATAATCTTAAGTGCTTTTTAACTTATTTTGTATTTTCTTAAGTTCTAAGTTTTGTATAAATCGTTTAAAATCTGTTTTATTAAATGGTTTCGTTAAACCGTCAGCAGGATTATCTTTGCTTTTTACGTATTGGAAACTAATATTTCCTGCCTGGACCTTTTGGTATACGTAATGGTACTTAATTCGAATATAACGTTTTTTTCTTAACATCTATATTTCTTTTACTTAAATATACCTATATTATCTTCTAAAATAAAAATAAAACCTTTAAGCATAAATCTTAACTTTGTTAAAAAGTTCCTAATCCCAGCTACTTCCGCTACAACTATACTTACTTCTACGTACTTTACTTCCGTAATATATTTCGTAATAACGCCTTGTAACTTTGAAAACTATAATACGGACGTTCCAATTATAAAAAATACATACCTTATTATGGACTTCGCCGATTTGCTATTATCTGCAAAGCTTATATTTTTTGCTTTAAATAACTTTAAGTTGTTATATTTTTAATACGGGTAATTTCTTTTTATTTTCCTATACCGAAAAAACAGGTTTACTATACCGTTTAAGTATCGTAATAATCTTTTAATACATTCCTAATATTTTGGAAATAGGTTGTTCATAAATCTGGCCCAAGTCGACGTTGCAAACATTATATTTAATTTGCTAATACAACTTAAAAAATTAAATTTCCTTACTAAGTTCGCGTATTCGAATATATCTTCTTTATTAGCTTCGCCGTTATATCTTACTGCATGCTTTAAATAATCCTTAATAAATAACGTAAACTCCTTTCTTATAATATCTAAGCCTATTAACTTCAGTAACTTTTATACTATTACTAGTCCAGTTTAACGTCGCCAGTCGATAAAAAACGGACAATCCGTACACCTAGGTACCAATCCGTATTTCTCAAATCCTTAATAAAAACGTCCTTAACGATCTTCTTAATAACGCTTTTAAAGTATTATCTGTTAACTCCGAAAAGCGGAAAATTATCGACGTATAAGACAATAATATAACTAATCTTAAAATTAAAATAAATTGCATTATCAAAAATCAATATGTAAAAACCTTATTTCGCAAGTATTTTTTTAACTTTTTCCTACCAAACAGCTCCGGCCTGCTTTAAACCGTACAAAAGGTTTATTAACTTAATAACTTTTTCGGGGGAAAACCGATATACTTCTTTATTTTCTAGGTACGTATCGAAATACTCCTTTAACATAAGAAATTGCTTTATATAAATATCTTCCTTCAGCTTACCATTTAAGTACGTAACGATAAAGTCGATTTGGAATATATACCAGCCCAAATAGGTAGCTAAAGCTATTAAAATCCTTTAATGCACAACCTTTGCTATATTTGCTGCGGTTTTATTATAATTAATTTCTTTTTGCTAAGTAAACCCTTTCGCGCAAATACGGGCTTTGTACTTATCTAATTCTCCTATAAACGTATATTTCTTTTTTAGTACCTATTTGGCATCCATAAAGTAACTATAAGATTTTTTGTTAAAAGAGGTAAACTTAAAGGTTTTACGTAAAAAGTTTTTTTTAATCTTAATAAAGATTGCTTTAAGCTATATTTTTCGTTTTAAGCTTTCCATAACTTCCTTCAGGGACGGGCCGTTATCCGTTATTACAAATAACCTTTAGGTAATAAATAACTTGCTTAGGTTAATATATTCTAAATCCTTAATTTTAAAAATCCTATCGTACTTATCCTTTAGCATATTAACCATCTGCTGGTACTCGTAAATGTTTCGGATAGCTCGATTAGCGTTTCCGTAACTTCCAAAGAAGTCGTCGTTATTATCGCTTATTAATAGGTTAAAATAAAAGGTATGTAAGCCATAATTTTCGCCCTTTTAGGTTAAAGCTAGCTTTAATTTACGCATTAACTTAAAGGTTTCATCTGGAGCTTCCAGGGTATACAGGTTGGGAACCGTTTTCTTCGAAAGTCCCCTTTTACGTTTGACTTTCTTGGTTTCCTGGTCCGTATCGTCTTTAGAAATAACATTATAATCCTTATTCTTTATTCCGATACCTTTCTGTCTTTAACGGTATCTTAAACGTTTATGTACGGATTATAAAAGTAACCGAATAATATTCCTAAGATTAAGTAGCTAACCTGGCTTTTTCAGGTCTTTATAAACAGTAACATAAGGTATTATCAATAACTTACCGCCCTTTAGGAGCTATATCTTATAATTATATATCCCTTAATACCTTAACAGCATGTCCTTTGCTCTACGGGCTGCTAATTTCTCTAACCTAGTTCTATAGTTTCCATCGATTAGGATTGTACACCTGCTGCCGAAAATTCGAAGATAACTGTTATCAAATCTGTAAAACTTGTCAGATTCGAATATATTCTTAAAGCACTTAATTAGTATCATATCTTTTACCGTAAATTGTTTCGTTCTATTAACTATATATGTTGTAGCTTCCATTATAAGGTCCCAAAAATACGTCGGTATTTTCATCTGGGCTAAAGCTGTACGTATTTTGTTTTATAAAAACTGGATACCTTTTTCTGCAACTTTATTTTAATATTAATTATAAAAGCTAGAAACTATTAATTTAATGCCTTTAATTACGCAAAACTTTTCGATCATAGTTAATACCGAACTTTCTACCGCCGTCTAGGCGTAAGATTTATATTTTTTGGCTTTTAACCGACTTTAATCGCTTTATTATTCGCGTAATATACGTACATAAGCTTTGTTATACCTTGTTCTTGGTTTTGAACGAATAATACTTTCTGTAACGCAAAAAGTCGTTTATAATAAAACCGAAATAGTTATTATTTTCGATATTAACAAGTTTAACTAAGCCTATATCATACTAAATAATTTTTAATATATATCGTTTTCGTCTTTAGGGGTTTATAAACGGGATCTTCCGTATTTTTTTTTCGTCGTACGTTATGTAAGGAATCGTCTTTATATCGTTAAGGTCTAAATTTATCCCCGTAAACCTCTTAATAATCCAAATTAATCGTTTAGTACTGGAATAACAAAGGCGACGGTGCTATAAGATAATTTTCTTTATAACTTCGTCCGTTATAAAAACTATGCCATTTTTAAAAGCCCTTATAAAAGCGCTTTTTAGGTTGTTAGCTAGGTTACCGCCGTTTTTCTTACCGAATGGCCCCTTTAACCCGTATTCTTATTGATAATTTTCGTCATTCGTCGATTCCGGGGCCTTAATAATAGGTTCCGGCTTCCTATAAAGCTATAAAAAGAAACCTTTCCGAAATACGTTAATCGTCGTCAACTGCGTTTTATCGGGATTTGCTAAAGTATTTCGATTTAAATAATTACCTTTTCTGTAAAAAATCTTCCCGGAAAATACCTTTAAAGGGAAGTTGTTATATATTACGTATACTTTATCATAATTTTATTATTTTCTTTACGGGGCCCCTTTAAAAACCACTTTACTGTCCTAACGGCAGTAGCGACGATAAGTCTTTTACTTATCATAATATGGATTTCCTTATTCTTAATATCTAGGACCGAATTCTTTTCGAAGTTCTTAATGTTGTTCGTAATATTAACGTTTA
Organism: Monosporascus sp. mg162; assembly: GCA_004155945.1. Lineage (NCBI taxonomy): Eukaryota > Fungi > Ascomycota > Sordariomycetes > Xylariales > Monosporascus > Monosporascus sp. mg162. The sequence goes on along the minus strand of QJNY01000403.1, from coordinate 55,016 downwards.
TTCCTAAATCTTAAAGCAGTTTATCTTCATTATCCTCTATGGATAAATGGACATGCAACAGTATGGCATTGCCCATAACAATTACTTCAAGGTTTTAATCGCTATAGCTGTCGTTTCGGGGCAGTTAACCGCCTATAGCTTAAGGCAGTTAACCACCTACAGCTCAGAGCAATTGGCCATTATGGTTTTAGGGCTTTCGAACGCTGTAGCCGTTACTCCAGGGCAGTTAACTACTGTAGCTACAGGCCTATCATTCTTTATAGCAGTTGCTTTAAGGCAATCAGCTGCCTATTGTTTAAGGCAGTTGGCCACTGTAACGGTTGCTTCCGGGCTAACAACCTCTTAAAGCGTTTCATTATACCACTGCATCAGTTCCTGAAACTGTTATTCGTTAATATAAACGTTAAACGTTCTTTTACTAAAACGATACAGGTTTCCCAGGCCTTTAGGGATAAACTGCTCTTTATCCGGTTTATCGCCGCAGGTATTGCGAAAACTGTTACTTTGGTTGTTGTTGTTACCCTAATTTCAGCTTTTATTTCGGCTTCGTTTTCCTTTTTTACCTTTGCCGTTTTGTTTCTCCTTTTAGGGTTTAGGGCAGTTTTTCGCTAAATATCCGTACTTGCCACAGTTAAAACAAAGTAACTTCCCGTTCTTGTTTTATACGGGCTTGTTGTCCCGGAAATTGTTATTACCTTCTTTGCCTTTCTGGGTATTATGAAACCGTCCGTTATTCTTTTTCTTGTTGTTGGCACGGTCGTGGAATTCGCTGTTGAAGTCGTCGATCAGTTGCTGGAAGGAGTAATCCGTTTGCTGCAGCATTAACTGCATTATTTTGCACTAGCTGCCAGCCTTGTCCTTTACAGCAGTAAAAAACATGGTAATATATTCCTCGGTCCTGAACTTTATGTTACAGCCCTTTACTTTCCGTAAAAGCTTTTAAAATTTGGTAGTAAATTGGATTAAATTTCCTTTATTATATATAATTTTGCTTAATTTTTTCTAAAGGAACTTTTGCCGGGCCTTACCCGTTACTGCATAAGTTTTCTGGAACGTTTTTAATATTTTCGTCCCCTTTTTAATCCCTGTAATTAACTTTAAGGGCGCCTTTTTGCAGGTTTTAGTGATAGCTTTCGCGAAACGTAACTAATTTAGTTGCTTTAGTTTTATTCCGTTCTTATAGTTAATTTTTTCCAGTGTAAGGTTAAAGGCGTTACTTTAAAGCTTCCAATTAGCCTAACCTAATAGGTAATTTTCTTTATTTAAGGAAAAGTCGAAGCGCTTTTAACGGAGCTTCGAATCGTTACTAAATTTCTTAAAGTTTTTCTTGTCCTTTAAGGGTATACCTAATTCGCTGGAGCAATTTAAGCTGCTGGAACCGGAAGAGTTATTACTAGGGGAGCTTTAACGGTTTTTCTTTTTTTTTCAGGGAGCTTTTAAAAAAGTCCGAAAAAAAGGATAAGGAATTATTTAAATTATTAAGGTTGTTACGTATTACTTTTTTTCTCTTAAGTAATTTGGATAGCTTTACTTTTTTTTCCTCGCTTTTTTCTTTCTTAAGGTTTAGCTTTTTTTTTTTTTTATCGTTCTTTAGTACGACAAGTATTTTCTTGGAGCTATTCGCCTTGATTTTAGGCGGAGCGCTTTGCGATGCTTTTGATTGCATACTCGTATTACGCAAGTTTTTAGAACTTTACGTCTTGGGTTGGAACGTATTTAACAGTTGTATCATTATGTTGTTTATCTGCTTTATCGTATCGTTATATCTTTCGTTTTTAAGTTTCAGCTTTTTAACATTATCCTTAACCTGTCGGTATCGTTTTTTTCGCGCTTTAACGTCGCGTTTGATACCATTTATGTCGGTACCTAGAGACGTATAAAGTTTATTTAGGTCGGTTTCGGGTTGTTATTTTTGGATAGGGGTTTTTAACGGCTGCTAAAGCAATAAAGCGTTTCCTATTAAGGATGTTTCGTATTTTTGTTTTTCCTCGCCGAAGAACTTTTCGTTTTGGGGAACCTCCTAATCGGAAGGAGGTAGGGGAAAAGGGAAAAGGTTTTCGTTCGCGTATTTGCTCGCTATCGTTAACTGCTACTCGACTTTTTTCTGAATCGTTAGCTGAACGGCTTTTTCTTAAATTTTGTGCTTTTTTTGTTAATTTAGCTTTTCAAACTGCAATTAACTATTTCGTATAATGTATTAGGTTGCTAATCAACCAAAAGATGTTACCATGTTAGCAGTCACAATGATTAAATGCAAAAATCTGGCGTAGCTCTCTGTATATTCTCTAACTCTGTTCTAGGAATGGATAAATCTAGTCCGCGGGCAATCGCCCTTACATATACAATTGGTTAACAAAGGATCGTCCGTAACCAAAGGCTGTCCCAGGCAGCATTCTGCTGCCTGGCCCAAACAAAGCCTACCAGCCGGCAACACCTGAAAGCACCAATTGCCGACAAAAGGAAAGTTAATGATTTTAATAGCGATATACAGAACGAACCCTCTTTTCGCACAACTAGATCTCAGGCCTTGCTGGCTCGTTACGGGGATTTGGGATTTAATTAGGTAATTTTAGCGTTATGAAGTAGTACTAAAGTGACTTTGAAGAAAATGGAAAACGAGCCAGCGGGGTCTGAGCTAGCTGAGGTAAATGGCTACGACGTAACAACTATAACCCGTACGGCCAAAAGAATAGCTGGACGGGCTTTTCCCATACTGAATTACCTTTAGAAGGCCCATAACAGAATGTTGCGACCGGTGGTTATTACGTCGCAGCAAAAAAGGCGTTCCGGATTTAATTAACCCTAACCTTTTTATGGCTGCCACGTAACAATTATAACTCGTACGGCCGAGAAAATCGATATACGGACTTTCCTTATACATATTATACTAAAGAAACCGGGTGTACGATGGTACGACCGGTGGTTGTTGCGTTGCAGCGATAAGAGCGTTGCAGTCGTTTATTTCCCAGGTTTCAACTTGGCCGTATTGGCTGTAATTGTTATTTAAAAAATAGAAAAATTTCCTATATGTATATTAGCTTATATTCGACGCGTATCTCCAGTTTCATACTTAACAGGCTTAAATTGATTGCGTAATTTTTTTTCTATTTAAATCTTTGGATTTTTTGAAAGGTATGGAAGGAGAATTGATGATTTTGGTGGCGACGTCCAGAACGGACCTTCTTTTCGCACAACTAGATCTCAGGCCTCGCTAGCTCGCTACGGGAATACAGCATTTAATTGGTTATTTTTAGCGTGATACTTCAGTACATTTAGGAAACGAACCAGGGAGGCCTGAGCTAGCTGAGGTAACACAACACCCAGTTCGTCGAAAGTTGAGAAGAATGCCGTAAGCATTCTGGGCTGAGCGTGCCCTTGATATAAGGTTAAGCTCCGCCAAGTACATACGCCGGCCTTACTAATCACATGTGTCGCAGTGGACTTTATGGAACCTAGGACGACACCCTATGTCGAATCTAACTAATCTTTAAGACATGTCGGCAAAGTGTTGCAATTCTCCAGACTGGGGGGGACTCTCTTGGTTGCTGTCTAATCTGTCCTACAACTGGGGTGGGGGAACAGCCACATATAGGCTTCAGCTCCTTTGTCCTTGCAATCCTAGGGCCACAAACAGAACCCGTTTGTTCCCTTCAAACGTCCTTCTAACAAATACCACAACTGCTGACAAGACAATATCATTTCCTGAGACTCAGAATCGAGGCCATTAGCTTTCTGCTTGTTAAGGCCTTTTACTTATAACTTGTGATGTCCGGGATGACGAAAGTGTACCCAATATTGACATCAGGGGGGTCCCCTATGTCCTCTGGTTCCGCTTCGTCTGCTAGCTTCTTGTCCATCTATTGCTGCTTCTGATACCGGAGCGTCCGCCTTCGCGTAAGCACTGCAATTGGATCTGAATCCATCAGCACCGATATCCACATACGAAGCTGTGGGTGCCGGCACTCGAAAAAGGACCTTAAAGCTTGCTAGGCTAATAACCCTGGCAGCGCTGCTCGACTCGATGCTCATCCACAGTGTTAGCCAAGACAACTCAGGCGTGCCTTCGTCGGAGCCATCGAACACGGCATGGACGACAGCAAATAATTGAGTGGTTACGTGACTTATCCTGTAGCCGGGCTCGTGCTTTCAGCTGCTGCCTTTCTCACACTTTGCTGTGGGGCGGGCACCAGGCTTAGTGGCCGGCAATTTCCGACTCCTGGGTGAAATCATCGGCCAGATATTTTCTGTGGTAAAGATGAAATTTCTTCGAACCCAGCTCAGCAGTGCAAGTTCATATGATGACAAACGCCAATCCGATGGATGCAGGAAGCATAATTATGGAAGGAGCGCCATATTAAAGGGATCACATGACACAGTGCCCAAAAATGGGACCCAGGGGAGGGTGCCGCCTGATAAAATTACTCGGATATGAGACCATCGGCTTATTAAAAAGCAAGGTCCGTTCAAAAGGATCTCACTCCCTATGTGAACAGAAGGGTAAAAGAAAGAAAGTTGGGGGGGGACGATGAAAAACCCAGTAACACGTAGGGGTATTTAAACTAGGTGTCAGAATACGCGGAGGCATAGTTTTCCCGACCCCGGGGTGAGGGGTCATACCTGAACGGGGAATTCACAGGTAGACTTCGGCTTTAAACCTGTCGATAATATAGTCGTTCATTGCGAATCTCGCAGGGAGGGAAAGGGCCATCTAGAGCCGTTATATACGCGGGCACTCCCTTTAAAATGTCCGAACGTCCCAAGAAAGCGAAGCCACCAACGGCACCGGTGTCAGCCCCCAAACCTCGATCCTCAAGTACCGCAGCAGGACGAAACAAGATTGCTAATACAAACAAGACGAAGAAACAAAATAAATGGCCAAAAGGAAACAAAAATACTCACAACCGTGGATCGAAGACCTCATGGATGCTGAAAAACACAGGCGCTGTTATCCATCCCCTCACAACTGTCCGCGCCATCGACACCGAAGTCTCCTCAGCCGGCGGCTTCGAACTTCTGTGCACATATAACTGGATCGAGAAGACAAAGAACAAAAGTGACCCCGCGATCTACGTCCCAGGCGGACCACCGAAATGGAAGCCGCCCACGCTCCCCATCACGTTGCCTCTAGACGCAGGCATGCAATACGTCGACCAAAACGCATTTCGCATTCCGAAATATCCCTTTGAACCCATCTTCTGGGCTCTTGACCTCATGAATCCAGACATGCGTTTTAATGACGTCGATCTAGTCTGCAATCGCAATAGCTTGCGGAAGCTGCTCGACATTGCTACAGGTCGCCGTATTGACCCATTCGTCATGCACTTGCACATGGTGGAGAAGACACTCTTTATTACGCGAAAGGAGAAGAGCGATCGCATCATGGTATTGGGGAGCACGAATTCGGGATATGGTCACAATTTCGAGAAGGCGTGTACTGAGGCTGATGGAGATGTCCTGGGTTCTAGTAGCCACCATCGAGTCGTGAAGTATAATATGGGTGGATTGAATTGCGTCGTCAGGTTTGAAGTTGATGCATACTATGAGGGGAATGAAGAGGGCGTATGTGCGCACGACTTTGATCATGAAGGCAATGCACTGGCGGAAAGATTAGACCTATTGACGGTCAAAGATATAGACTCACATTCTACGAAGGGCACCACATCGAACACTTCGACCAACGCGGTTAGAAAGGGAGCCGTCTTATCTTCATCTCAAATGGCGGAGATCAAGACGCGGAGAGGCCCAGGAGGAACCGCCTGTTTCAAGCGCTATCTGCCGCAGCTCTGGTTCGGCCGTACGCCTTATCTTTTCATTGGCAGAAACACCAATGATATATTCCATGAGATCGTGAAGATGCACGCGGGGTCTGGGTTTACGGAGTGGGAGAAGGAAAACCAGGAGGGGTTAAGAAAGCTAGTCGGAATTCTCAAAGAGCTGAGGGAAGTTGTGAGCAAAGTGGAAAGCAGTGCTGCTGTTCTCATGTACGAGAAGAAAGATGAACCGATGAAGATCCTGGAGATGAAGAAGCTGACTAGCGTGCTGCCAGAAGAGATTCGCAGGAAGTACTGGAGCTTGTAAAATAAACATGGACAAGTATGCCAATGCATGCTCAGGATGACCGGAATCTTTGGCAATTTTTTATATCTGAGGGTTTATTGGGATAAAGGCCGATACCTGGGGTAATCAGATCGGACCATGGGAAGAGTAGTCTACATAATCTATGACCGCCGGAACAGTAACCACACAAACAGTTGTGAAAATCGTGAACAACCAACCAGCGGGGAGCAAGCATCTCGAGCGGCCTACGCGTCGTGTGACTGGTAGCACGAGAGCCATCGCGTGATGACGAATATAAACTTAGACTTAAATAAGAGAAAACGTAATATAGAACGTAAAGAAGCTCTGGGCGCTTTATTAACGGGATATAGTCAGTTCCTAGGAACGAAAAGTATTATATAAGGGCTCACTGATTTTAAATACGAGAGGGTTTAATTATAACATAATTCCAGGACTTCGTTAAAAGGATCGAAACTGGAATCCCGGTTCCAAAAGGAGGCTCAAAGCCAACCCCTTAATTAAGGTTACCATTACCTTTATGAAAGGTTAAACGGTGGTAATAGGAATAATCCAAAGGTTTAATAACTCAAAAAATAAAATATAAGACCAGTCAATAGGCTGCTCAGCTAAAAAGGTAAGCAGAGCTGATGCCGGCTGATAAGGGGCTAAAGGGGGCTGATAAATAGCGGAGCCGAGATTGAGCAGAGGAGCGAAGAGGCCGTACAAGTGGCCACCTGTGCCGAGTCACGTGTTGCTTGAGTTTCGTCTCATAATACCTCATCATTTCTTAAAGCTACAGCTTTCTATTTGACCTTTCCTCCGGCCATTAAATCATTTTAATCAGTTAATTCCCTCCTTAAAATTATTCGTAAGGTGTTTTTCCGCCGCTTGAAAGCTTCCATAATACTTATTAATCTTAGTTACTTCTGAAATGCCTGAAATAAAAAGTATAATATTGCTCAGGTGGATTTACCTCGAGGGTCTTCCTTATCCCACTCTGTATATGCCACTCCGATTACGTCTGTTGCCCGTACAACCTCTGCATTCCACGACTCCGGACTTGGAATGTCCGTCAGTTCCAAAAGCAAACAAGCGGAGACGTTAGCGACCGTACAAAACCTCAGGAAGATCCTGTCCAGGTCCCCCCTACCGCCAAAACGAGCGAAAGGCGAGCATCTTTTCCGGTATATTACTTGTGGCAAATCGCGGCGCATCGTGAATAAGGTATCATGGAAGTAAGCTTTGCCGCCACGCGCGACCAACGCGGGCGTTACCAATTGCTAATAATAACAAGCAGCACCTTCGTCTGATTTCCAATTTTGTGTATGCTTAAACGCTAACTGTCAAGGTCCGCCACTTATTACAAAATGTCTTTGGTTTGATCATCTGAAGCACGAACATAGATCGATCAAGATTTTAAAAAGTCCGAGTTGCCTCATCTGTACCATTAAGCTTAGGAAAAACAAAACGAACGTGCCTCGAGCATCTATCAATGCATCTTAAAGAGATACCTTTAATAGCTCTGCCTGTTACCATTAAACCCGACACAGTGCCCCCTTAAAGAAACCGCGGATCCAGCTCAATCGGAGACACGTAGTGGACCAACAGAGTTATCTGTCTCTCGCCAACATATAGCACCTGTGCCCCCAACGGGACAGGGCAAGGCTCCTCTTGGTGCAATATCGAACATTCGGCACGTATGTGTTTGCTAACTCATCACGGCCCACCTTCATGTCCGGGCTCTGCCGGGCCACACCGCCTTTTATATTCCAAGCACCGTTTTGAAATGGGGCCGGAATCTATTCAACCGGACGATCTACCTAGTTTCCTTGCCTCGTTCCTCTGAACAACATGGTAATCCAGGCCCTTAAGGGCGTAAATCGTGTCAACGGTTTCCAAAACATCGTCCTGACTCTCACTCTTGATATTACCACTGCTGGAAAGGCCCCTCACGTTACTCAACGTGGCTCTCGTCCACCTCTGTGTGAGAAGCCTTGGCGTACTTGAGTTAGGGTTCAACTGGTCTCCTGTGGGCCGGGGAGGACTGCGGCTGCTGCTTCTCGGAGACCCAAAGTGCCGCAACGTGGACAGGAGGCGGCGGCTGAACCGCTGTATTAAGCTATCCTGTCTCCGCCTGTCGTCCCGGATGATTTGAGCAATGAAGACACCGCGAGGTCATGATCAGCGAGACGCAGCTTTCTGTGACCGCCCAGAATGTCGACCAGACAGGCGCTGTTTCGCTTCAATCCAGCCGCGTATCGATTATGGAGCCGACCAGTCGGATGATGGCGCAGATGATCATTGCGATCGAGAGACATAACATCGCTGCGAGAGACAGCTTTCGAAAGAAGGGCATCATCGACTGCTTGAGAATGACGATGGGCAAGGTCACAACTAGAGAGGAGCCAGTATCGTGGGTTTCAACTTGAGAGTTCCTTGTTGAGTGCTAGACATCACTTACTGAGGGTATCACTTGTGATGTCGACGAGAGCAATGAGGATGTTCCCTACAAGACTTCTAGTGTGTTGACGCGGATTCGCGCTGCATTCGGCTGCAAGGTTAAGGGGTTCAGTATTCTCAACCTCGGTTAGGGTAGGCAATACAGTACTAACCAGAGTCTGCTCCGAAGTGCGGGCAAATAACAATAGGATTAAGAACAGTATATATCCCAGATACGATACTAATACCTACTGCTGTCCAATAGAATGACGTGATCCGCCGAGGCATACCTTGTATTAGAGTATGGAAAAAGTACATAAATGCGAACTTGACGGAGTAGACGGAGGTCCAATTCATAGCAACGAAGATAGTCGACCACTTGGTTAGGTCTAGCATTTGAGGAATACACTCTTGAAAGGGGAACGCCGCATCCTTATTTATAGCTTCCACCAGATAGAGCGTGCCTAGAATCTTGAGGCACACGCCGAAAGCTGCAGCTAGCGTTATGGTTGCTAATAGCACGAGGCCATCGTCCCAGCGTGCATGCCGACGGCCGAAGATGCGAATCGCGAAAAGTGCTGCGACGCAGAGAATAGCAGTTCCAAATAGAATGCTAACTAATCACGCCAAGCCTTGGATGGGCGCACCACGCTTGGGGGCCAAATATAAGCCAAGACCACGGTGCCTGGCATTTTGGCAACTACCCCAACTCCCCTAATTAAATTCTCCACGTCCAACTGTGCTCTACGAAGCCCACCACTACTTTAGCTCTATCTTCTCCTTATTTCCACGAAGCAGAAGACATGGCTCAATTAAGCATATCAGCCGTCGCGGCGGCAGCTATTGCTGCCTTAACTTTTTTTTATATCAGAATAACGGCCAACAGAGAACATGTACGAAAGCTTCAGGCAGCCCAAGCAGTGAGTTGAGCTTCTCTGTCGTAGAAGATGGGTATGTCCCGCTGATGATATCAAAGCCAATGCCGAAGTACCATCCGGCCTTTGGGCATTTTATTGCGCTGAAAGAATGCATCCAAGTGCTGCCGAGGAATAGTACGATGCACGTCGTGGTGGGGCAGATGGCAAAGCAGTTTTCAAACGGCATCTTCTACCTTAACCTGTGGCCTTTCAACAACACTCTCATGGTTGTTGCCAACCCCTTTACCGCGTCCCAGGTGGAGGCTGCTTTCCTCGATAAGCCCAACGCCATGTGCGGTACCCTGGATATTATCAGCGGGGGGCCATCGCTGCAGACAATGCATGGGAGTACGTGGAAGAAGTGGCGTGCTCTCTTCAATCCCGGCTTCTCCGCCGGCTACATGACAGGTCTTGCTCCAGCCATCGCCGACGAAGTTGCCGTCTTCTGCAAGTTACTTCGGGAGCTTGCCGGGAAAGGGGAAATATTACAATTGGAAGAGTATACACTACGCCTTACGTTTGACGTCATAGGTCGCGTAACTCTGTGAGCTCCTACGATGGTACGCTTCCAACAACGAAACAGTTGCTAACAGCTCCTTTTGATTTAGCGATGCGCGTCTCCACTACCAGACGCAGGGGAGTGCTCTAGCAGACTGCCTCAGGAGACAGGTTTACTGGACTCCATTTGGCACAACGTTCAATCCGATCAGGCGCTATCTCAGTCCCCGCCCCCTCGTACAGAAGTATAACAGCTACCGCATGAATCAGTATCTCGACGGGGAGATCGACAAGCGATTCGAAGAGCTGGTTACTTCACGTCGAGACTCCTCCAAAGAATCCCGGGCGCCGTCTAGGTCGATCATCTCGTTGGTCATGGACAAATATTTAGAGGAAGCAGGCGACACGGGAGAGCTGTCGAAGAAGGCCTTCAAAGAACTCGCGAAACCACAGCTTCGCATGTTCCTCTACGCTGGCCACGACACGACAAGCAGTACACTACTGTACTGTTACTACCTGCTTTCTCGCCATCCTGAAGCCCTGTCTAAGGTCCGCGCTGAACATGACAAGGTGTTTGGCTCCGATTTCTCCATCGAATATTGTAGTCAGGTCATTACCAGCGATCCTACGCTTCTGAACCAGATACCATACACATTGGCAGTCATCAAAGAGGTCCTTCGCCTCTTCCCTCCCGCAGGCAGCCTACGGGAGGGCCGTCCGGATCTTGTTCTTGCCGACGAAGAAGGCCGGCAGTACCCCACGGAAGGATGCCACATCTGGACGCTCAGTCTGGTTATGCACCACAGCCCCAAGGTCTTCGTAAAACCCGAGGAATTCATCCCAGACCGTTGGCTGGTTGGCCCCGAAGACCCTCTTTACCCAAAGAAAGGCTCTTGGCGAGCATTCGAATGGGGCCCGCGCAGCTGCATCGGTCAGACGCTTGCGCAGCTGGAGCTGAAGGTTGCACTCGTCATGACAACTAGGATGTTTGATATCACACCTGCTTACGACCAGTGGGACCAGCTGCATCCAAGGAAGGGAATCAAGTCAGTGGAGGGTAACCGAGCCTACCAGGCTGAGATGGGTGGTGGCGGAGCCCATCCAGCGGATGGCTTTCCTGTTAGTGTTACATTGAGGGAGTAGGCAGGAGACTTAGCTGCAGTAAACATTTCTGAATCCTAACTAATTAGCGCCTTAATCCAAGAGTTGCCCTGAAAGGGAATTGATGGGTTATTTACAAGCCCTCTAATCAGCTTATTCCATGCCAATCAGCGAGGTAGGTCGACCCGCGACCCCAGATATGTTTGAAATTGCATATGCAGTTGGTCGCTATGATGGCAGGTGGTTTCCAAAATGATTGACAAGTCCTAAGCATATGCATTTGGTTGCTATGATGACAGGTGGTTTCCAAAATGATTGACAAGTCCAACCCAACCTATCAATCGAAAAAAGGTCGCGGCGTTGTTATAGTCTCGGTCGTCGATCGTATGCCGCTTAAATGTCCATAGTCGTAAGCGCAAGCGTAATCGTATCGCAAATCTTTTGATCAAAACCTTAGAGCCTGATCGATAACGGGCTTCGGGGCACAAATTAATGGCTTAATAGCTTATTGGCACCGCATTCCGGGTACGAAATACCTCGCCAAGACGCTAAATACCGAATCTAGCCCATTTTAGCTGTAGTTTTCGTAAATGGGGTCGATCATAAGTTAAGTACATTTAACGCAATATATCTTTTCGTTCGGAGTTATCGGAATCCCTAGAATAGCTAAAATCAGCAGTAAAAATTAACGAAAATGCCGCCTCCTAAGCGACTATTAACAACAGTCGCTTAAAAAGCGGTATTTTCGCTTTTTAAAGCTCTAAGATGATAAATTTATTAATTCGAAACCCTTTTTATCGTTTTAAAACGTAAAATATGGAGGAACTTTTTATTTAAGAACGGATTCGGCGTATAGCAATTACTTTCGCTGTTATACGGGCTTTACGTATATTACGAAAAGTTAAAAAAAAAAAAAAAAGATCGGCGATATCTACCTACGGCGGAAAAAAAAGTCCTTAACCCGGAAGGTTTTAAAGTTTTACGAAAACTTACGTAGATAATCTTAAATAGATTAAATCGGAAATTTAAAGATTTTTTCCGCATAACGAAACCTTAGTTTTTTTTTATTACGATAGTTTTAAAATTATACCGAATTTGATGATACCCGTTATTATTTTACTGCTTAAAGGTTTAAAATATTTTTATATATTATAGCCTTTAACGAAACGTAAAAAAAAGCGGTTAATCGGTTCTTTACTTCGTAAAATACTGTTTATTTTATCGTACGTTAATTTTTTAAGTATATAATAATGCTCTTTCGTACTTTCGTAAAATAACCGAAAGCGAAATATTTTACGTTTTCGATCGAATTAAATCTTAAGTTAAAGCAATTTAATAAGTATATCGGAGTAGTTAATAATATTTATATTTAAGTTTTTATTAAAGAAAATAAATAACGCGGATAATAGAGTTGCAAAAGCTTTATTTCGTAAAATATATTCGTAACTATAAAGCATAATAGAACTTTTAGTTACGTATTAACCGGCACTTAAGGTTTTATGCATAATTTTAAGCGTTTTTGTAACGCTTATAGGTTTAACTAATTATTAAACCTAAGTCGTACGGTTTATGTTAGCAGTGGTATCGTGGGAATCTGAGCAATGAAGCGATAGTTACGTCTGGTAATAGTAGATGTAGATTTGGGTAACCAAGTTATATTGCAAGCTTTTACTATCTAGTTTAGATTATAGGAAATAATGAGTGTATATATATTAGTCCTGGCTTAAGGTGTTTAAGCGGTTTAAACCTTTAAGCCCGTTAAGCCCTTTGAGCCGGCCCTTACTGGCTTAAGGGGCTTAAAGTGCTAAGCGCTTTAAAACCTTTAAGCCAGTTACGTAACCTAGGACCTATATCGGAGATATTTCCTATATTTTCCGACCGTTTCTTTTTATGCTAAGTTCCTTTAGTTATAATACGATCTTTCTCTTTCCAGGATCTTTGCTTTTAAAGATTAATTTATTTATCGTATATGTTTGGTAAGTAATTTCCTTTTATATATATCATTTTTTGTTTTTTAACCGTTATGTTAGGTCGTATTGAAAAATAAAGATTTCGCAAGTATGATAACGTTTTAATTCTGTTAAAACGAATCGATACTTTTAGTTTTATTATGTTTTCCAATGTATCCTATTTTCATTATAAATTTAAACGGAAGGTTTATAAGGTATATCTTAATTCGGGGAAATGCTTTTGCTACGTTAAGCATGGTAGTTTTTGTGATTTATTTGGTCCTTTAGTTTTTGAATATTAACGGCTTTTGGATAAGGAGGAATGACTGGAACGGGAAGAAGAATAGGCGCGAAAGGTTTTTCGTTCTGCCGTTAATAAGATTGATTGCCTTTAAAAATTACGCAAGGTTCTTCGCTAGTGCGGGGTTAAAATGTTACGTCGGGGTATTTAAGGTGCGGAAGCAATGAAAGAATTTGAACGTTTAAAGCGAAAGTAATAATAGTTGGAAGTTAAGGTTGCATTAACGCAGACCACCCTGCCTGTTAACTGGCTGTTCGGTAACTTAAACTGGAGTACTTTTATTCTTAGCGCTTCCGTCGTTATTGGTGAAAGTTTTTCAGAAGGCGTTGGGTATTCGTAAGGTTTTTCGCGGGTTTCTAGGTGTTTTCGGAGTTTGGGTAATCTTTTTATTTGATTAGGTACTAGGTAAGTTTCTTTTTTTTGCGTATATCCAGTATTTTTTCTGTTTCGTAAATTGGTACGTTTTCCAGAATTTTTCGTCCTATCTCGTAATGATTTTGATTGTATCTGCTGCTGATTTTAATAAGGAAATATGAAAAACTGGATGGAGCTTGATTTTCGGCGGTAGCTCTAATTTATAGTTATTTTTTGAAATTTTCTTAGCGATTTTATATAGGCCAATATATTTAAAATCGAGTTTTTTGTTTGGTTTTTTGGTTTAGATATTTTTGGTAACTAGATAAACCATTTCCCTTTTCGAAAAAGTTAATTCTTTTAACCTTTTTTGGTTGTAGTATTTGTTTATTTGGTTACGTACGAAATTAAGCTTTGATTTTATTTTTGCGTATAGTTGTTTTAGTTATTTTGATATAAGAATTGCTTTAACGTTAGCTGGTTTATCCTTGTATGAATTTCGGTAAACCTTAGGTATGAATTTAAAATTAGCAGTTGTTAGCGTCGTTTTAATGCTTTCGTAATAATTAGTGTTATAAGTTAGCTGTGCAATTGGTAACTTTTCGACCTAGTTATTTTATTTATAGTTGATATAGTATCGTAGATACGTTTTTAACGTTTGGTTAGTTTTTTCCGTTTGTCCGTTTGTTTAAGGTTTGAATGCGTTAGATAATTTGTGATTTAATTTAAGTTAAGCTATTAATTTTTGTTAAAGTTTCGAAGTAAAGGTAATACCTTTATCCGAAATAATTTCTGTTAGAAGTTCGTAAGTATTTAAAATATGTTTAAGGAAAATGTATGCGAATTATTTTGCATCGGTATTTTTATTATAGGATAGGAATTAAAAAATTTTTATAAATCGATTAACGATTACGAAAATGCTGTCGTAATATATTCCTATAACTGGATCTTTTGATAAAGGAAGCTTGGTAATAAAGTTAAATATAATCGAATCCTATGGTCGTTTAGCAACTGGTAAGGGTTATAGCTTTCCGTAAGGTTTATATCGTCGTGCTTTTACTTTGGTACAGATATTACATTATCGTATTACCTTTTGCATTATGGTTTTCATTTTAGGAAAGTAATATGTTCGTTATAAGCGTTTTAAAGTTTTGTAAATCCCTGGATGTTTATGTATAAAATGTTCGTATATATTCCGTATTAAATCCTTTTGTAGGTTTTCGAGTACTTGTATTTTGTTTGTTTAATGCTTTGTTAGTTAATTAGTATTGTATTATTAGATGCATTAATATATGTTAGCTGGTATCGTTTATATTGCAGTAATTCGTCGTTGTATTAGGTATTTTTCGGGTGTAATATCGAAAATTATCTGTTATACCTTAACTTTAAGCTTTTTTAGGTTAGGTCGTTTGCTAAATACGTTTGCTTTGTTATTTTCTAATTTTTTTCGATAGAAAATAATGTAATCGAATTTAAAAAGACTTTTTACGTAACGTAACTGTTTTCCGATAAGTTTTCGTATCGTATAGAAATAGGTAATGTTTTTGTAATTCGTATATACCTTGATTTAATGCATGTTGCTTTTAAGATAATGTTTAAACTTTTTAAAGGCGTTAACGATAATTAGAAACTTTTTATCGTAGATAGGATAATTTAGTTTTGCTTTATGTAGCTTATAGGAATAAAACGTAATAAGATAAAATTTTCTTTAATCGTTTCGATATTTTACCATAGTTTTTAAGGCATAATCCGAAATATCGGTTTTTAGCTTAACTGGTCGCTTTAAGTCGTATATAATTAGTATTGGTTTACTAATAACGGCGTTTTTAATTTACTGGAATTTTTTTTTTAAAGTTTATTTAAATGGTTTAATTTTTTTTTTGTAAGTTCCGTTAATAGTATAGCAATTTTGCTGAAATTACGTATGAATCGTCGGTAATAATTAGCGAATTTAAGGAATACTTATATTTTTTTAACGTTGGTAAGTTATGCCTAACCCTTAACTGTTAATAGCTTTTTAAGGTTTACGTAAATTTGTCCTAGCGTAATAATATATTTTAAGAATTCGATTTTTTGCTGGTAAAAAAAGGGTTTTTCGGTATTAACCAAAAGTTTAGCGTCCTGTAACGCCTATAAAACCTGATAGATATGTTTTCCGTATTTTCTTTTTGTTTTTAAATAAATAAGAATGTTATCGAGGTAGCAGATAATAAAAATATCCAGGTATTTTCTTAATACATAGTTTATTATTCGCTAAAAGGTTGCTGGTACGTTAATTGATTTTATAAATGTAATTAGGTATTCGTTTAAGCTATATTTCGTTTTAAAAATTATTTTTTATTCGTATTTTTTCTTAATCTGAATTATGTTATAGTTATTTTGAAGATCGATAGTTATAAATTATTTAGTTCCGTACAGGCGGTTTTTTATTTTAGTAATTAATAATAACGGCGTTTTATCTTTAACGGTAATGTCGTTAAGTTGTCGATAATTTACTATTAGTCGAAGCTTTCCTTTTTTTTTCGGTACGAAAAATATAAGGTATCCAACTGGTAATTTGGAACGTTAAATCCATCCTTTTCGAAGCTTGTCTTCGAGGTAATCGCGGAATACGTATAGTTTTATATGGTTCAGGTTGTATATCGGATAAAAGGCGGTATTTTTTCTATCTTTAAGGATTATTTCGTAGTTTTATTCGTTATATTTTAATAATTTAATATTAAATTCCTTGCTAAATAACTTGTTATATTTATAGTACTATGGAGGTATTTTAAGTATTTATTCTGGTAGCTTTTCGGGCCGTCGTTTTAAATTGTTATTTATCTGCCTGAATTTTGCTTTAAGGTTAATAATGATGCGTTATATTTTTCGGTTATGCCCTTTTTTTTGGATATACCGTATTGCTTTTGGTAGTAAGGTTTCTGTCGTTTCCTTATACTTATATTCGTTTACTTTATCGATTAAGTATTAAGATTTTTCGTCGTCTGGTTTATCGTTAAAAAATAAATCGCAATTTATTTTGCAAGTTTTCCAGTTAATGGCCGGGTTATACTATTTTAATTATAGCAAACTTAAAATTAAAACGAAATCCTTAATGGCGATAACGTCGAAATTAATAGTTTATTTTTTTCTTTCGACAAAGGTTTTAAGGTAATTAATTTTATATCGGATTTATTTATCGTCGTAGTTAAATGTTTAACTTTCGGCGTTTTCGACCTTATAAAGGTATACCTTATTTTTTTATAATAACTGTAGCTCGTTAACTATTTTTAGGGCGATGTAATTGCCTTTTATTACGCCGCAATTTACAAATGCGATATATCGTTTGTTTTTAATTTGTACTTGTACCGTTATAGGTTTTTTTCGTGCTGTTCGTATCGCGTTTAAAGCCTTTTTAAGATATTGCTATCTACCTTTATTCTTGCCAGCTTAGGGCCTTATTATAGGTGGCTTGGGTTTTTTGGGCTATTTTCGAATTGCTAAATTCTTTTTTTAAATTTTTATTTTTTATCTTGGATTTATTTTAACTGCTCCTTTTGTCGGCGTAGCGTTGCTGTTAAGTATTCCATTTGGTTCTGGAACGTTTCTTTGGTGATGTATTTTGGTTTTAGGGTTTTCCAGCTTTGATTCGAAAAGGAGCGAATTTCCTTTTGTATAGCTGATCGCTTTTTTGGGTTTTCCGTAAAGGTTAGCTGGATCCGTAGATCGGTAATCATTTTCTGGTAGTGCTTTTTTATTGTTTTTGGATTAGTTTTTCTTACGTTTAATGATTGCATTATTCGTAATAGTATTAAGGTTTATATACAGAACAATATTTTTTTTTAACCAGTTCCTGGTAATTGCCAGTTCGTCGATTTCTTCCATTATGGCGGTTTTTAGTATATGGCGATATTACCTTTGATCTTTAGGATTACTTTTAGTTCGATTTTTAAAATCGAAGCTTTGTCGTTATATGCGCATAATTCGTCGCGCGATATATTTTTTCTTATTTTCGTATACCTCGTACTGCGGTCGTCGACAGCTAACCGCGTAAAGCTTTCTATGCCGATCGGGTTTTTCTAGGTATAGGTTTTCGTTTTATCCTCGGTATTTCTTTAGCTATGCGTTAAGTATTGACTAGTTATTTTTCTGTTATCGTTTTTGCTGTACGCGGGTAGGTGGTTTGTCGTTACTTAACTTTTTCCATCCCTTGTGCTTCTGTAGCTATTAGGTAATAATAGGTTCAGTGGTTTTAATTTTTTTATCCTTTTTAATTTTTGCCTAGGTTAGCTTTTTGGTTTTTTTTATTCCCTGTCGTATTTTAGGTAAAGGGTCGTCGTTATTTTTGGCGCGGATTATGTTGATCGTTTTTTTGTCGCCAGGTTCCTTTTTGTATTAATTTTTAAGAACTGGAGCTTAATGTATCTTTTTCGGACTTCTGTATTTTCGCGCAATATGTCCGGGCTTATTGCAATTATAGCAGGTAAGAGATTTTTTTTTTTCGATTAAATAATTTCTAGTTCCATGGATTTTAGTTAAGTTTTATAAAAGGTGGAAGGCGTAAAGCGCTTTCGACCTTAATTAGTTTCTTGGAATTTGGACCGTAAGGCGAACTGTTTACGTTGTTCTTGTTATCGTTTAAACTGTCGATTGTCGATTTTCACAGCTTTAACGATATATTTGTCGAATACGTTAAGTCGTTCGATTTTAATAATATCATCTTTAACATCGTCCTTTAATTTTTTATAAAAGACGTCGATTAAGGTGTTATCTTCGTCGTCGACCTATTCTGCCTTAAATATAAAGTTCCTAAACTCGACGGCATATTTAAAAGCTGGTCTTTTTTGTTTAAGCTGTAAAAGGTTTTATACCGCCTTTCGTTTTGCGTCCGGATTGTCGAAATTGTCCTTAAGCTTTTATTCGAAATTAACATAATTTCTGAAAATCTTTTTGGTAACCGTTTTTTAGTCATTTTCCCCATTTTCTACGTAATTTCGCAACGTAAGCTTAAATTAATTTAAAGCGTTTCCTTTTAGGAACCTTATTATAATAAGGATTCTGTCGGCGTTACTTTCGATCCTTTCTAATCGTAGATATATTCTGGCCTGGGTTAGGAAGCCTTAAACGCTTCCTATGCCATCGTAGGGTTCGGGTTTTTTAACTTTAAGTCTTGGAGTAACGGTTGTTGGTACCGAATCGATTGGGGTGGCGGTAGCCTGGGCAGTGAGCTGCTAAATATGTACCTTAAGTTGCTGGACGCGTTTTTGCAGCTGCTAGGTTAGAGTAAGGACGGTGGCTTCGGCGCTAGTCGATATTTTAACAATATTAAATATTATTTAAAGTTTGACGGTACTATTAAATAAGAGCTTGCAACGTATAACGGTTATGGGCTTAACCAATTATTAAACTTAAGTCGTACGGTTTATGTTAGCAGTAATATCGTAGGAATTTAAGCAATAAAGCGATAGTTACGTCTGGTAATAGCAGATGTAAATCTGGGTAACTGAATTATATTGCAAGTTGGTATTATTTAATTTAAACTATAGAAAATAATAAGTGTATATATATTAATCCTGGCTTAAGGTGCTTTAAGCGGCTTAAACCCTTAAGCCCGTTAAGCCTTTTAAACCGGCCCCTATTAGCTTAAGGGGCTTAAAGTGCCAAGCGCTTTAAAACCTTAGCCAGTTACGTGACTTAGGACCTATATCGGAGATATTTCCCATATCCTCCGACCGTCTCTTTTTATGCCAAGTCCCTTTGGTCATAATATTTTTGCGAATAATATTTTGCGAAGTTTTAAAATGCCGTTAGGTCTGTTTTATTTAATAAATAATAACTTCGGCAATCGAACGGAAATTATCGTACTTTTTCCGACGGTTAAATACTATCTATAAAAATGGCGGTTAAGTTTAGAAAAAAATTTTAAACGGCGAAAAAATTATAATGCCCCACACAAGCGAGCTGGCCACATAAGCGAGCTGGCCAAATTTCGCAACTTTCCAACCATCCAACTTTTATCACTTATTGTTCAACGTCAACAACATGGAACGTCTTACAAAAGAAGCCAGAATGAAGTTAGCTGTTTAGGCTAAAAAGATGAATCCAAAATTAAGTTATAACAAGCTTAATTCTATATATGAAGTTCCTGCATCTACTTTAAAGACGCGATATCATGGCGTACCCGTTCGAGGCGATATTCCCCCCAATTCGCGAAAATTGACGCCGACCGAAGAGAAATCTATTGTCGAAAGGGTACTTAACCTAGATACGCGAGCGTTTCCTGTCTGACTTCAGCACGTTGAAGATATGGCCAATATACTGCTGGCCCAGCGCGTTGTAAAACGGGTTAGAATCAATTAGGCGTCGAACTTTGTTAAACGGTAAAAAAAACTCCAAACGCGTTTAAATCGAAAGATCGATTATTAACGGGTTTTATGCGAAAATCCAGAAACGTTTCGTAAATGGTTCGAACTTGTTCGGGCTATAATCGCGAAGTACGGCATCGTAAAAAAGGATATTTACAACTTCGACGAGATTAGATTTTTGATAGGGCTTTTCATGATAACGAGTATGGTAATTACTAGTATTAAAAAACGTGGAGAACTTAGATAAATGTAACAAGGCAATAAAAAATAGGTTACAGTTATCCAGGCTATTAATTTCCAAGGTTAGGCTATACCGCCATTTATTATTATAGCGGGAAAAAATTATCTTAAGTCCTAGTACCGTAATAACCTACTGCCAGTAACCGATTGGAAAATCGCATTAAGTAATAATAGCTGGACAACAAATAAATTGAGTTTCGAATAAATTCAGCATTTTAATAAGCATATTCGGACGCGTATAAAAGGTTCGAAACGTTTCCTTATCCTCGACGGCCATAAAAGTTACCATTCGATAAAATTCGAAAAATATTACGCCAACAACAACATTATTACGCTTTGTATACCCGCGTATTTTTCGCATCGGTTTTAACCTTTTAACGTATCTTGTTTTTTTATTTTGAAACGCGCTTATTCGTAATATATCGAAAACCTAATACGACGCCATTATACTTATATTACTAAGGAAGATTTTCTCGCCGGTTTTTACGACGCGTTCCAAGCTGCCATAACGTCTAATAACATCAAATCTGGATTCGCGAAAGCTAGTTTTATTCCATTCGATCCCAATAACGTTTTTTCCGAATTAAAGGTTCCTCCAGTTGTGCCTACGCCGACCGTTTCCCTATTAATCTCCGCCGGTTTTATTTCACCCCCTGCAAAAACTCCTAGAAATATCCGTAAAGTAACAAAATAAGGACGATATTTGTAAAGGAAGATTAGAAATTATCAGGGTAACTCGCCAACAAGATTGCTTAAATCGGCTGATCTTATAACAAAGGGGTATATGTTGTTGTTATATAAAGCTGCTTTTCGTCGGGAAGAAAACGTCTAATTGCGCGAAACAAACTATACCTTAAGCAAACGTCGCAGGACCAAAAACAAACGTCTTCAAAAAGGAGGAACACTTATTATATAAAAAGGATAAACTTTTCTGGCCCAAAAAGAAGGAGGTGGTAAAGAAATGCAGCCAACAGCAGCTGGAGGGGGTTGTCGCAAAAGGGTTAAGACTAAGGAACGGAAGTATGACGTTGTTACGAATCAGGACCTACTCTCCCTGTCTGGACAAGGACACCCTACGGTTAAACTTCGGATATGGATGTCTTGGCATTTCAATGTGATCTGGAGGATTTGATGGATCTGGACCAGATTACATAGATCCAGTAGATCCACGACATACCTATAAAAAACCAAAGGATATATATTGGATGGGTTTCTCCTATAAATAGCACCTACTTAGTTTCACTCCTTAGCTATTAATCTAAATTTTTAATCAAAGATAACGTTTTGCGATTAAGGAAAAAATCCGTAAATTTCTTTAACGAATAAATTACTGAATTAATTTTCGCCTCATTATTACTTACAAATCAAAAACCTTTTACGGATATTAATTACGCTTCCAGGTAGTTATATAAAACGTTCGTTATATTTTAATAACTTTTTAATTAATAACCGACGAATAATTCAAGGCCTAATTAGGTATAAATTTTCCTAAACCTAATAAAGACGATATTACAAAACGGCGTTTAAAAGATAAACGATATACCCGATCGTCCTTGTTAGCAAGCAATCAATATCTGGATTAAAATATCTTATCTTTTATTAAAAAAGTTCTTTCTTTAAATCGACAACATAGCCCTCCCTACTATTCGGTCTTAAAAAAAACTTTTTTTTTTCTTTATAATAATCCTCTCCGGCTGCTAAGGAAACTATTAAAATCCAAAAAAACGAACCGGAAAAAGAAAAAAAAGAAATCTAACAACCCGAAAAGCAAGGAAAAAGAACTTACGATTAACGACAAGCTACGTACCTTAATAACGGAACTTTAAACGATAAAAAGAAAAAATGCTAAACTTGCTCGATAATAAAAATCTTCGACGTTGCCTTTATTTGGCGCAAATCAATCCCGCGAAAATACTGTTCCACCCTTTGCTTATTATAAAATGCCAAAGGTTAAAAGCTATAAGCCAACCCCCCCAAAACCTTACGACGGTACCATAAATATGGAAGGATTTTTAATGCAGGCCAGATTTTACCTTAAGTTTTATGAAAATTCTTTAACGAAAAATTATTAAAAGGTAATAACTATCTTTTAACTGCTTGCTAAAAAAGTTCTCTTATAATCCGAACCTATTATAAACGATTACCTTATGAATTACCCTAACTAATTTTCCGACCTAACTAATTATATTTTCAGTAACTATAAACATTTTTTAAAAAAAATGCGAACTTTATTTAAAGATACCGATAAAAAATAACATATAATCGAACAGTTGCACCTTTTCCAGCAAACCAAATTAACAGCCGAATATGCAATTAAATTTAATCGCCTTACATTAATTTTTAACCTTTTAAAAAGCGTATTATTTTATCCTTTTTATAACGGCCTAAAATTACAAGTTAAAGATAAAATATACAGAATGCCTAAGATTGGCCCTTTCTAGGATTATATTAACAAAGTTATTATTGCCGATCGACGTACCTTTAAAAGGTACTTGGAGAAAAAGAAATCCGATAGAAAAAGGGACGATCGAAGCTTTAGCAGCAAGTTTCAAAGAAGCAAAAATAAGGACAGGACCCAAAAAAAGCGAATACCACTTTTAAGGAACCTAAAAAAGATAAGTCAAATATTAAATGCTTTAACTATAGCAAAAAAGGCTATTACAAAAACGAATATCGTTTCCCAGCTAAAAAGAACTTTAGGAAAAAAAGAATTCCTTAAAAAAAAACCCGAACGGCCGAACAAAAAATAAATAATAAAAGCGAAGAAAAAAAAAAGTTAATTCCATTTCTTTTTAACAGGAATATACCATTATAACAACCCATTATAAACCAAGCAGCAACCCAAAGTACAAACGTTACCCGATTTGCCAAAATCAAACAGCCAGAACCTGCAAATATCATCCCGGACAACTAGCTTTCAAGGTAACCATAAAGTTAAAATGCGAATGTTATTTAGATATGCAAAAGTGCGAAATATACCACGAATATGGCCAAAAACGCCCAGAATTTAACAATTACGAACAGAAAACCCCTAAATCCAGCGAACCTTTAGAACGGGCGGTATACCTCAAAACCGAAGCCTTTAAATAAAACTTTGTTAATAAGTACGAACTTTTCCATTTCTCAGCCTACAACGATAACGATTATCCAATTTACCTTCGAACAAAGGAAAATAACAATTATTAACCCGGTTAGAACGAAAAAACCCTTACAAAGCCTAATAACGACTGCAGATATATCGAAGTTCTCCAATGGCCCGAATACCTTCGATTTTATTATTTGTACCCCGATTCGAATCAAAACCGAAAAGCTATTACTTAAAGTTGCTTATGCTATACCCCCATGCTATACTTAATGCATAAACTTCTGGATATGGAAGCAAGCTTTATAAAAATCTCAATTTCGAAACGGAAATTTTTCCAAACGTTAAAAGTAAAAATTACTAAAGTGAAATGCTAAATTAATTAACGGAGGTGGTATACTTGCATAAACGATAAATATACCAAATACGTAATTAAAAAAGCCCGCAAATAGAAACGCCTTTTAACGAATAAAACTACGAAGTCAAAAAACGGCAAAGGCCTTCGAAATTAAGGCATCGAGGAACTTTACGAACCAAAACCTTATATAAAGCAAAAAAAGGATTACGAAGCTAGATCGAAATTTTTATTTAATACCAAAGCCAAACTTTTAAAGTTATAATTAACTTTAAAGCAAAAGATAACTTTATTTCGCCGGCAGTGGCCGAAAAACATTACATTTCTTGGAGGTATGAGTTAAAGTCTTACAAATTACGGATAGTTAATAAAAATTTTTCCCAGTACGATAACGGACGAATTTTCAAAAAAACTGAAAAATTTTTAATATAAATCTAAAGGTACCAAAAGCATCTTACTTTGGATATCGCCGATATATCAGGTTACCATATTATTCTGGGAATGCCATAGTTTAATTCCAGTAATCCATTAATTAACTGGAAAACTTGCCAGCTTTTTTGGAACTACGAATCAACTTTTATTAAAAAAGGATCCAAAAAAGTTTGCTACATAATCCAAAAAGCTAAAGTATTAAATTCTGCCAGTATTATACCCCCAAAATATTAACGATTCGAACAACTTTTTAAAGATAAAGAAAATTACGAATTACTTTTACATAAATAATAAAATTATCGTATACCTATTAAAAAAGGATATTACCTTAAGCTTTATAAAATCTATTATATAAATCCAAAAAAGGTAAAGGCTTTATAAAAAATATCTAGTTAAATTTAAAAAAAGGTTATATTCAGCTATCCGAATTTCCCGTAAGATACCCTGTACTTATGGTACCCAAAATCAAAGACGGCAAGCAAAAAATCGACCAAGATAGAAATCCGGTTTATTGACGCGTGGTCGACTATCGATAGTTAAACGATATCACCATCAAAAAACGGTTATCCCTTAACCTTAATAAATACCTTAAGGGAAAACGTAAGCAAAGCTAAATAATTTACCGCCTTAAACCTTCGAAACGGGTATTACCGCATTAAAATAACAAAAAGAAAAAAATTTAAAATTATTTTTCGAATAATATACCGGCATTACGAATACCGAATTATGCTTTTAGAACTTATTAACGCCTCTACCAGTTTCCAACGCCTAATTATAACCATACTTAAGAAATTCCTAAACAAATATGTTTTTGTTTACCTCGACGACATCCTCATTTATTCCGAAACGCTAGAAAAACATAAAAAGCATATTTTCTAAGTTTTTAAAGCTTTAAATACAGTAAATATCCGAATTAATCCAGCCAAAAATATATAACATACGCAAAAACTAAACTATTTAAGATTTACCCTTACTTCCGGTTAAATTCAAATCCAGGATTTTAAATTAAAAGCAATTAAAAACTAGCTTATCCTTAATAAGGTAACCGTTACCGATATCCGGCAAATTTTAAGATTTACGGGTTACGTACGTAACTTAATTAAAAGATATAAAAATATTGTTAAACTATTAACGAAACTTATTATTAAAAAGTATATTAAAAAAGAATTCGAACTTTTAAAAAAAACTAAAACAACTTTTTAATTACTTAAAAACAAAATTATTAAAGCGCTAATAATAAGATTACCTAACGCCGACAGAAGGAAACGCCTAAAAATAAACGCTTTAAATTATGCCCTAAACGCAGTTCTAGAATAATAAAAAGATAATAAAAAATAATACCCAGTAACTTATTATTCCAAAGCTCTTCGAAACGCAGAACTCCGATACAAGATTTACGACAAAAAACTGCTAGCAATTATTAACGCTTTTAAAAAATAAAAACCTTTTTTCAACGGAACTAAAAAACTTTTCGATATTTACTTAAATTATAAAAACTTTACCCGGTTTATAACGCCTTAAAAGTTAAATAAACGCTATAAAACTTGGATAATTTTCTTATCGAAATATAATTTCTAAATTTACTATATCAAAAAAAAGAAAATATTTAAATAAATATTTTAAGTCATAAAGAAAATTATAACTTTAAAGTTCCGAAACGTCGAATGCAAATGCTGCAATAAATTAAGGACGGTACTTTACGGTTATATAAAATACTAAAACAACTTACCCCAAAACTTTTAACGGAATTCCGAAATTCCTATAATAAAGAAAAGCAAAAAAAGATATAACAATTAAATAAATAACCTGAAAATTAGCTATTATATTATGGCAAAATTTATATCCCTCGAAACTAATAAAAGCAATTTATTAAAAAGTTCCACAAAAATCCATTATACGGATATTAAGGTATTTTTAAAATTATTAAACGATTATAGGAAAAATACGATTTTCCAGGATTTCGACGAACTGTTAAGTAAGTAATTAAAGATTATAATATTTGTAATAAGGCAAAAGTAGCCCGATATAAGCCCTATAAACTTTTACAACCTATAAATATTCCAAAAAAAAGCTTAAAATATTATTATTTAAGATTTTATTACCGGTTTACCCTTATTAAAAAACCCCGTTACTAAAGTTTATTATAATAAAGTATAAATAATCGTTAACAGACTTATTAAGTATAAATATTTCCTACTTTTTAAAAGAAACGTAACGGTAAAATAATTAACTTACGCCTTTATTCGATATTACTTCAACAAACATAAAATATCAAAAAAAAAATCATTTCAAATAAAATTAAACTTTTTACATTAAAATTTAATACCAGCTTTTTTAAATAAATAAACGCCAAACTTAAATTTTTTACAGCATATTACTTATAAATAAATAAACAAATAAAACTTTTAAATTAAACATTAAAACAATACTTAAGAAATTATCTTAACTACCAGCAAAATAATTAAGTTAAAACTTTTTCATTAGCCTAAATAATTTATAACACCTTTATTAACGAAAATATAAATATTTTTCCCTATACAACGATATATAGTTACCAAGTAAAAACTTAACGGCCAAAACAGTTATTAAATAAAGCTCCAAGATTAACCGCGAAAGTTTTTCGAACAAAAACGGTAGTAATTAAAATCCAAACAATACAAATCCGCCTATAAAATAAATTACGATTCCTCCCATAAAAAATAACCCAATATTATAATAAGAAAAAAATTAAAGGACCAATTCTATCGAAAAAAAATAAGATTTATTTACTACGCCAAAAACAAAACGCAACTTCGAACATTTCCCAAATTAAAACAAAAAAACTTAATAATAAGTTTAATTTAAAAAAGCTTGATTTATTTAAAATCGATAAAGTTATTTCCAAAATTAACTACCGACTGTTACTACCTAAAACAATAAAAATACACCTTATTTTTTATATCTCTTTACTTAAACTAACATCTAAAAACGCCCCGCTAAAAACTAATTTAAAAGTCGAAAAAAACGATAATAAGTACGAAATTAAACGAATACTAAACTTTAAAATAATTAAAAACAAAGTTCAATATTTAATTAAATAAAAAAATTACTCATACGAAAAAAATACTTAAAAACCCCTTAAGCATTTAACAAACGCAAAAAACCTAATTAAAACGTTTTACCGCCAAAATCCTAACCGACCGACTTTAACGCGGCTAAAATCGCAGGAAATAACGGCCCAACACCCAAATCCAGCCCTTCGGCGTCCCAATCGAAAAAAAGCGATACCTCCGTTATAGCATTAATCTCGGAAATAAGCCGAATTTGTTCTGCTTCTATACAACGTTATTCTTCTTCCGCTTTTTTTCTTTTTTTTTAATTAATCTAATTCTAAACCTTCTTTTAACATTTTTAAAGCTCTTTTTTTAAAAAGGTTTTGTTAAAAACGTAAACGCTTTAATCTTCTAATAAATTCTCTCGTTTTTTTTTCCGTCGTTTCCTGGTAAGCCAAGGATTTATTTTTAAATTCTCGCTGTTCTTTTTCCAGGCAAGATCGTACTTTATTTACCTTTTTCAACGAATTTATAATTAAAATGTTACAAAAAAAACGCTAGCAACGAATACAGCAGCTGCAACTTAAAAAATCGACTATAAAAAAATTACCGGTTTTCTCGAAACGAACGCAGTTAAAATATAAAAAACTTTTCGTACCAAAACTTTTAATTAAATTAATACGGTTATCCTTGAAGTTTCGCTGGCCCAGACGAAAGTTTCTTTTCTATTTCTGCGCACGATTTAACATGTTAAAAAATTAGCTAAAAAAATTTAAAAAGTTAAATTCCGGAAAATTTCCTACCGTTTTATCGTTAGGACAAAAATCTTGGAAAAAAGGAAATAATGTTACAAATCAGGACTTACTTTCCTTATTTGGGCAAGGATACCCTACGGTTAAACTTCGGATATAGGTATTTTAACATTTTAATGTAATTTGGAAAATCTGATAAATCTAAACCAGATCACATAAATCCAGCAAATCCACAACATACCTATAAAACACCAAAGGATATATATGGGATAAATTTCTCCTATAAATAGCACCCACTTAGTTTCGCTCCTTAGTTATTAATCTAAGTTTTGAATCAAAGATAACGTTCTGTAATTAAGGAAAGAATCCGCAAATCTTTTTAACGAACAGATTACTGAATTATTCTTCGCCCTATTGTTACCTGCAAATCAAGAACCCTTTACGGATACTAATCACGCTTCCAGGTGGTTGTGTAACAGGTTCGTTACAGACGTCTGCGGCAAGCCTGGACATAATGCGCGTACTTGTGTAGAAGTTGTAGATACGTTTAGCGAAAAAGAATCCGATTGATTTTAATTAATGCGATGTGTTGTTGTTGAGTTATTTGAATTTGTTGTTGCGAGGTGCCAAAATTTGGCCAGCTCGCTTATATGGCCAGCTCGCTTGTGTGAGACGTTATAACTTATGCCATTCGGAGATTAAAGTTATCGTAAAGCGAATATTCGATATATTAAACAAAGATTTTAAAGATTATACGGTATTTTACGCCGGAATATAGCTTATTAACATAGGTCCGATTCGTATATGCTGTATATACTTTATATAACTTTATTAAAAAAACGGCAGAAAATATATAAATAAAAACCGAAAATTTATAAGAGTTTAAAAGGATATTTTCGAAAAACGGCGGCAGCGCGTTATTTTAGAATTAAACGAAAAGGTTTTTTATAATATACGGTAACGGATAGCTTTAAAGTAGTGGCGGAATTATCAGCAGTATATAACGATAATTTCTGACGATAATTAATAGTTGAATTAAAGAAGGTATATTAATTTAATAGAAAACGTATTGTTTAATAAAAAAGTGTATTACATTATAGAAAAAGTGTATACGTTAGAAAAGGGAAAAAATTAAAAGTAGCTAAACATTAGGTTGGGAGTAGTAATTATATGTAACAGATTTAATAAAGTTCTTTTCAATATAGAAAAACGTTGATTTATATATAGATTTCAAAGAAATCTGGTATTTCGGGAAATTATTACAAAATAACTTTTTATTTGCAAACCTTTTTTTCGAATATTTTTAACTTAATAAGCCGTTATAGCCCCTTTAATTAAGCCTTTTAATTAAGCCCTTTAGGGTTTTTTATTTTAAGCGCATAATAAAATTTAATATTAAACATTTTAAGCGATAAAGCTTAATAACGTAATAAAAAATATATAATAATTTCGATATTAATTAATTCGGCTTTTAAAGGTAGTTATAATATATAATTTTAATCGCGATTTGTCGTAAAAAAACAAGGTAATTTCGAACGTAAATATAATTAAAACTGTTGTTATATTTTCGAAATTTATAAAACGTTAATTTCTTTTATAATTCGTTTAACCTCGGACCCCACCTAATAAATTACCCTAGCAATGAATAAGACATTTCTCCACAACAACAACCATTCGCTATAACTTCACTCTGCAATATCTCAACAAACATTTGATCAATTGATTTCGGGTCAAGATAGTTGATTTCGATCGTGAACGTAAAATTTAAGATGCTAAGGATTTTATTACTGAAGGTGGTTCCGAGACCCTTGCGGGGATGCAATTCGGTATACTCCAGTCCACCTTGTTACACCGCGTCCATGGCTCCAAATCGCGTTCCGAAGCCCAAAGTAACGCGCGCAAGCTTTCGGACGCGGAAAAGCAGAAGCTCGTTAACTGGATATTGCTTAAAGAAATATGCGGTTACGCTCCGACGAAGAAACAGGTCCGTCAAATAGCTGAAGCCTTGTTAGGCCCGGAAAAAACTATCGGAAAACATTAGGTTAATCGCTTTATCGAACGTTACGATAAAATACATACGAAAAAAGGACGAGTTATGCTTCGGAAACGCTTCGAAGTACGCGATCGTAACGAAATTTACGAAATTTTCTCCTTTTTAACCTAAATTCGAGCTAAATATAATATTCAGCTTACGAACGAATACAATATGGATAAAATGGGGGTTTAAAAAAAGGAACAAGCCGATAAAACGGTCGTAAAAAGTTCGAAAATAATCCGTACGAAGCTTAAAAAATCGAAAATAACGTTATAAGTCTTTATTATCGAATATATCGGCTTTATATACGGGAAAGGTACGGCCGCATACATCTTCAGTAACTTTACCGTACAAAAGCAGTAACTTTCCAACGATATCGAAAAAGTTGAATATATATTAACCTCGAAAAAGTAAATTAATAACGCCGTTACATTAAAATAACTAAAGTTCATTTTTCTCCACGAAATTAAACCGCGTTTTTATCATAAATAACGTCGAGTTATTTTAAATAGCTATATTATTTACGTATTTCCTGCTTTTATATAAAAATATATAAAGAACAAAGTCGCTTTTATATATTTGCTACCTTGTTTAAATATTAACCTTTAACCACTTAACGTTTCCGTCTTTTCCGTTTTCAAAAAAGAAATATCGTAAAGCGCTGTACGAGACCGGCGGAATCCTAGCGACTACCCCTTAATATAAGCACCGCATGCTAAAAGTATATCGTAAGGCTGCAAAGATCGCTTTTACCGATAAAAATATTAAAACCGGATAGCGTTATACCGGTATACTTCCTTTTAGGCCCGAAGCGGTATTAAAGGATCTCGAAATAGCACCCTAGCCGGCTTTTAAGCCGAAAATACCCCCGGAAAAGGTAATTATAATTCGTAACGAAGTTTTCTATACCCCTTATAAGGCTAAGAAATTGCGGAAAAGCATGCGAACAGCCGTACGCAACTATGCGAAGGCATTTCGCGATATACGGAATGTAATAGCTAAAGCGGCTAAGGGACTTGACGATTTTAATACCGAAAATATAACGTTTCGTTACGAAAATCGCAACCTGCGAGCGAAACTCGAAAAATACGAACGTCCTAAACGTTAAATAGTTATTAAGCAACCGAATAAAGTTTTTGCGAATTTAGCAAACATCAGGTCGGCTAAGGACAAAGCAATTAAGCGTTTAAAGCTTATAAAAGCTGGCGATCAGGTTATAATTAACAGTTATATTAAAAAGCAACCTACTAAAAAACCGCAGCGCAATTTCAAATAGCTTAGATAGCTTCATTTTATTATGAAATACGTTATTTCGTTGTTAAACGTCTTTTGAATATATAGGTTACTATCGATTTATATGTGTTTTGCCTATTCATTACTAGAATAATTCATTGAGTGGAGTTCGAGGTTAAACTTTTCGAGTTTTACAACTTCTTTGAAGCGATTAGCTTTTGTTATTTTAACCCTTTAGTATATATAAATTTGTATAGTTATCTCGGCTATTATTATTAGATTTCGTCGATAAACGTCCTTATGTACATTAATTTTTTTTTTCGACTTTAAACTGTTAAATATTATAAACTTTACTTTTTTCTAAATACTGTATAAGCTATTAAGAAATGAAAAATCCTGATATCATTTGCAAGATTATCAGCAAAATAGCTTATTATCTTTTTTAAGTTTTTAAAACCTTATGCCCGGTTAAAACTTTAAAAGTTTATCGCGATAACCTTATTTTCTTTTAATTTCTTTTTCGAAAACCTTTGCCGTTTAACCGGAAATAATATCCTTTTTGCTGCTTACGACGAAAGTACTGTAAGCTATATGTTTATCCCTTTATCGCCCCATAGCTTTACGCTAATATTAAGGTCGAATTTGTTAATTTCCGTTTTAACTTTCAAAGATTTCGACTTTTTTAGGACCTCGTCATTATCCTTTCCCGAAAATATGCTTTTATCGCTAACGTTGCCTTTATTAAGTAAATCGAATTCATTACCGGCTTTTTTAATAAACTTTCCCGAAGCGGTTTTTTAGTGAAAACGGTACGATATAAGTTCTTATTCGCGAAAAGTTTTTTTTACAAAACTACATTACGTTAAAATCCTTCTTCAGGATAATTTTCCATTTTTTTCGAATAACAAAATACCTTTTTTAATTTTCTTATTACCGTTTGTTTCGCATAGAACTGCCGCCAAATGTTGCATTTACCGTTTTCTTTTTTCCATATATTTCACCTTTATCGTATCACCCTTTTATAGCTGATTGGCAACGCGTAACTTTATATCAATAACAAAATTTTCGTATACGGACTTCAGTACAGCAAAACGTTCGATTACGAATTTGTTTTTTATTATATAAAACGAAAGCAAGGTTATAAAAATGTTAATAGATTCGGCGTTTTATCGCGTGCGAAAGTTTAAGCCCCGTAAACGTTTTAATCTTTTTTTCGGCTTTTTTAAAAAGTTATTTATTATAAAGCTTTTTATAAATCCTTTTTCTGTATGTCTTTTTTAACCTTATTAAAGTTTTTCATAAAACGTTTTTTAGGCTTTAATTAAGCTGATTAAATAATGGATCAGGTTATAACTCGTTTAAAAGGAACGGCGATAACGTATTTTTAACGATAATCTTTCCGCCTATATTATCGCGAACGAAACCGGAATCCTTGAGTACGAACGCTAAATTGTCGCCATCCTTCTCCTAAACGGCGGAAGCGTTCGGTTAGAAGGAACCTATCTTTTTTTTCAAGGGACCAGGGTTACGAAGCTATCGAAAAGCAGCTAAAGCAATTGTAGAAAAGGGCTACAACGCCGATTCGGTAAAATCACGATATCATCTCCACTTACACATATGGATAGCGTCAGCCAAGAAGACGGTAACTGCTTTAGAGTTAGGGCTCTGGGGTGGATACGAATGATACATGTAAGTCCCTAGTTTTATTATATGTACCGATGTACACGTTGTCAATAAGCCATTAAGCCATTAAGAAGTTTGTCGATCAGGCTCTTATTCTTTCCGGCTGCTAACCGGAAAATCGCAAGTTCGATCCTTGCACTGACAGCTGAATAAATTAGGACGGGAAGACTTGGTCCTGATTAATATAGTTGAAAAAGAAAGCTACGATTAAGCTCAAAATTTAAGAGATGTTAAAAACATGTCGGCAAAGTGTTGCAATTCTCCAGACTGGAAGGGACTCTTGGTTGCTGTCTGATCTGTCCTACAACTGGAGGTAAGGGAGCAGCTATATATAGCCTTCAGCTTCTTTGTCCTTGTAATCCTAGAGCTACAAATCAAAGTCCGTTTGTTCCTTTTAACAAACAACACAACTGCCGACTGTGACGGCTATGGGCTTAACCAACTATTAAACCTAAGTCGTACGGTTTATGTTGCAGTGATATCGTGGGAATTTGAGCAATAAGGCGATAGTTACGTCTGGTAATAGCAGATATAAATCTGGGTAACCAAGTTATATTGTAAGCTGGTGCTATCTAAATTATGGAAATAACGAGCGTATATATATTAATCTTGGCTCAAAATACTTAAACGGCTTAAACCTTTAAGTCCGTTAAGCCCTTTAAACCGTTCCTACTGGCTTAAAGAGCTTAAAGCGCCAAGCGCTTTAAAATTTTTAAGCCAATCACGTAACCTAAAACCTACATCGGGGATATCTCCTATATCCTCGAACCGTTTCTTTTTAAGTTAAGTTTTTCTAATCATAATAAGATCTCCTCTTTTTTTAAAAAAAAAATCTTTGCTCTTAAAAATTAATTTGTTTATCGCATTTATTTAATAAATAACTTCCTCTTTTATATATATATTTTTTTTTAGATTTTTAACCGCTATATCAGGTCGTATTAAAAAATAAAGATCTCGTAAGCGTAATAATGCTTTAATTTTATTAAAACGAATCGATCTTTTTAGTTTCATTATGTCTTTTAATATCTTTTATTTTCGTTACAAATTTAAACAGAAAGTTTACAAGGCATACTTTAATTCGGAGAAATGTTTTCGCTGCGTTAAACATAATAGTTTTTGTAATTTATTTAGTCCTTTAGTTTTTGAACGTTAACGGCTTTTAAATAAGGAAAAACGACTGGAACGAAAAGAAAAATAAACGCGAAAAGCCCTTCACTTCGCCGCCAATAAAATCGATCGCCTTTAAAAACTGCGCAAGGTTTTGCGCCAGCGCGGGGTCGAAATGCTACGTCGGGGTATCCAAGATGCGGAAACGATGGAAAAGCTCGAACGTCTAGAACGAAAGCAACAATAGTTAGAAATTGAGGTTACATTAACGCAAACCACCCTGCCTGCCGACTGGTCTCCCCTGGATAACCTAAACTAGAATACTTTTAACCCTGGCGCTTCCGGCATTGCTAATGAAAGTTTTTTACAAGGCGCTAGGCATTCGTAAGGTTTTTTTGCAAGTTCCCAGGTATTTTCGGAATCTAGGTAATTTTTTTACTTAACTAGGTACTAAGTAAGTCTCTTTTTTTTTTTACGTACGTCTAGTATTTTTTCTGCTTCGTAAACCGGTATATCTTTTATAACTTCTTCGTCCTATCCCGTATTGATTTTGATTATATCTGCTGTTAACTTGAATAAGGAAATATAAAAAACCGGATAAAGCTTAACTTTTAGTGGTAGCTTTAATTTATGGTTATTTTTTTTGAAATCTTCTTAGCGATTTGTTATAAACCGATATATTTAAAATCGAGTTTTTTATTTCGCTTTTTAGTTTGGATATTTTTGGTAACTAAGTAAACCATCTCCCCTTCCGAAAAGGCTAATCTCTTTAACTTTTTTTAGTTATAATATTTGCTTATTTAGTCGCGTACGAACTTAAACTTTAATTTCATTTTTGCGTACAGCTGTTTTAACTATTCTGGGGTAAAAATTGTGTTATCGTTAACTGGTTTATCCTTATATAAATCTTTGTAAAGTTTAAGTATAAAACCAAAATTAGCAATTATTAACGTTATTTTAATACTTTTATAATAGCTAGTATTATAAGCTAACTGTATAACTAGTAACTTTTCGACTTAGTTATTTTATTCGTAATTAATATAATATCGTAAATGCGATTTTAACGTTTAGTTAATTGTTTTCATTTATCCGTTTCTTTAAAGTTTAAATGCGTTAAATAATTTATAATTTAATCCAAATTAAGCTATTAATCCTTACCAAAATTTCGAAGTAAAGGTAATACCTTTATCCGAAACAATCTTTGTTGGAAATCCGTAAATATTAAGAATATGTTTAAGAAAAATATATATAAATTGCTTTATATCGGTATCCTTATTATAAGGTAAAAAATAATAAAAAATTCGTAAATCGATTAACGATTACGAAAATACTATCGCAATATACTTTTATAACTAGATTTTTTAATTAAAAAAGCTTAATAATAAAGTTAAATATAATCGAATCCTATAATCGTTTAACGACTAATAAGAGTTATAATTTTCCGTAAGGTTTATATCGTCGTATTTTTGCTTTGGCGCAGATATCGTATTATCGTATTACCCTTTAAATTATAGTTTTTATTTTAAGAAAGTAATATGTCCGTTATAAGCGTTTTAAGGTTTTATAAATTTCTGGGTATCCATATACCGGGTATTTGTATATATCTCGTATCAGGTTTTTTTTATAAGTTTTAAGTACTTATATTTTGTCTATTTAGTATTTTACTGATTAATTAGCATTATATTGCTAGATACGTTAATATATATTAAATAGTATCGTTTGTATTAGAGCAATACATCGTTGTTTTACGTATCCTTCGGATACAATATCGAAAATTATTTATTATACCTTAACTTTAAGTTTTTCCAGCTTAGGTCGTTTGCTAAATACCTTTACTTTGCCATTTTCTAATCCTTTTTAATAAATAATAACGTAATCGGATTTAAAAAGGCTGTTTATATGGCGTAATTATCTTTCAATAAGTTTTCGTATCGTAAAGAAATATATAATGTTTTTGTAATCCGTATATACCTTAATTTCATCTATATTACCTTTAAAGTAATTTTTAAATTTTTTTAAAGACGTTAACGAGAATTAAGAACTTTTTATCGTAAATAAAGTAATTTAATTCGGCTTTATAAAATTTATAAAAATAAAACGTAATCGGGGAAAACTTTTTTTAATCGTTACGATATTTAATTATAATTTTTAAAGCATAATTTGAAATATCGATTTTTAATTTAATTAATTCCTTTAAGTCGTATATAATTTATATTAATTTATTAATCAAAACGTTTTTAATTTGTTAAAAAATTATTTTCTTTTTTAAAATCCATTTAAATAATTTATCCTTTTTGGTAAATTTTGTTAATAACATAATTATTTTTTTAGATTATATATAAATCGTTAGTAATAATTAATAAATTTAAAAAAAATATTTATACCTTTTTAATACTAATAACTTTTTAAGATATATACGAATTTATTTTAATGTAATAATATATTTTAAAAATTGGATTTGTTATATATAAAAATAAGTTTTTTTAATATTAACCAAAAGTGTAACATTTTATAACGGTTATAAAATATAATAAATATATTTTTCGTACTTTTTTTCCGGATTTAAATAAATAAGAATGTTATCGAGGTAGCAAATAATAAAAATATTTTGTATTTTTTTTTAATATATAATTTAATATTCGTTAAAAGATTATTAATACGTTAATTAATCCGATAAAAATAATTAAGTATTTATATAAATTATATTTTATCTTAAATGTTATTTTTTATTCGTATTTTTACGTAATTTAAATTATGTTATAATTATTCCGAAAATCGATAACTACAAATTATTTTATTTCGTATAAATAACTTTTTATTTTAATAATTAATAATAATAACGTTTTATCTTTAACGATAATATCGTTATATTATTAACAATTTATTATTAATTTAAGCTTTCCCTTTTTTTTCGAAACGAAAAATATAAAATATCCGGTTAATAATTTAAAACGTCGTATTTATTTTTTAAAGCTTATTTTCGAAATAATTTCGGAATATATATAACTTTATATAGTTTAAGTTATATATCGGATAAAAAACAATATTTTTGTTATTTTAAAAAATTATTTTATAATTTTATTCGGTATATGCCGGTAATTTAATATTAAGTTCTTTATTACATAACTTATCGTACTTGCAATATTATGAAAATACCTTAATTATTTATTTTAATAACTTTTTGGACGGTCGTTTTAAATCGTTATTTATTTATTTAAATTTTATTTTCAAGTTAGTAATAATACGTTATATTTTTCGGTTAAATCTTTTTTTAAATATGCCGTATTATTTTTAATATTACGATTTTTATCGTTTTTTATATTTATATTCGTTTATTTTATCGATCGAATATTAAAATCTTTCGTCGTTTAATTTACCGTTAAAAAATAAATCATAATTTATTTTGCAAATTTTTTAATTAATAACCGGCTTATATTATTTTAACCATAGCAAATTTAAAATTAAATCGAAATCCTTTATAACGATAATATTAAAATTAATAATTTATCTTTTTTTTCGATAAAGGTTATAAAATAATTAATTTCGTATCGGATTTATTTATCGTCGTAGTTAAATATTTAATTTTCGGTATTTTCGATTTTATATAAAGTCGAATAAATTTAAGTTTTATTTTCTAAGTTAAGCTAAATATATAGAAAATTATTATATAATATAATTTGTACGATAAATACTAAAATTAATATTTTCGAATATAATAATTATTTAATAATTTTTACGGTTAAAATAAATTAATCTTTTAATTTTATAAAACTTTATTTTAAAGTTAATTAATACGTAATTACCGATAAATTTTAACCTTAATAAATTTTATACCCGTTAATTAATTCGGTACGGTTAATATAATTTAAAAAATATTAAGTTTTACGTAGTAAACCTTAAAGATAAACTTTAACGGTAAACCTTAAAAATAAACTTTAAAAATAAACTTTAAAGGTAAACTTTAACGGTAAACCTTAAGGATAAACCTTAAAGTAAATTTTAATAATAAACTTCAACTCTGTCGTATTACGTATAAAAAGTTAGTATTTTTTCGAAGTTTTATTAGTTTTATAATTTAATCGCTTTTACGCCTTTTTAAGTTACTTAAGATAATATGCCGCGTAAATTCGAATACATGATACCGGTAATCCGTAACCGTAGGATTTTTATAAAAACTGTCGTATTAATGGTATATAATTTGAATAAAATTATCAGACGGATTAAAACTATCAATATTATTATCGATCCCAAAAGTTTTTTCCAAAATAATCGATTTCGGTTATTAATTTTCGGATACGATTTAATTTGCGGAAATAACGGAAATAAATTTTTTTTTTAAAAATATATAGCGAAAAATATAACGATTATAAACGGGATATTGGCGAAATTAAAAAAAAAACTGGAAAAAAAAAAAACGGTAACCGGCTTGATCATTTTAAAGTTTAGATTTTGGAACGATATATGCTAAAAAATTACGAATAATAATTTGCCCGGTTACTTCGGATTACGAAAACGGTTTAAAATTTCGATAAAAATCGACGCGGATAAAAACGGAATAAGGTAATTTAAAGTTATCTTAAAATGAAATGTTTGCAAAAAGGATAAATTTAATAAAGCTTAAAAATTAAAGTAATAATTTATTATTTTATTTTGTTTTGTTTATACGGTTACGTTTTTTTAAACAAAATAAAATTCGATTTTATATAAATATTATTTATTTTTTAATAATAATTATAATTCGTTAATTATTTTTAAAACGATATAATTATTTTTATTATATTATAATTTATAAATACGGTATATTATTTATTTTTAATTCGTACTTTAACCGTAATTAATTTTTTTCGTATTATTTTTATTACGCTTAAAGCCTTTTTAAGATATTATTATTTATTTTTATTTTTACTAACTTAAGGTTTTATTATAAATAACTTAAATCTTTTAAGTTATTTTCGAATTATTAAATTCTTTTTTAAATCTTTTATTTTTATTTTAAATCCATTTTAATTGCTATTTTTGCCGGCGCAGCGTTACTATTAAGTACTTTATTTGGTTCTTAAACTTTTTTTGGTAATATATTTTAATTTTAAGGTTTTTTTAGCTTTTATTCGAAAAAAAAACGAAATTTCTTTTATATAACTAATCGCTTTTTTAAGTTTTTCATAAATATTAGTAAATTAGGACGAAAAACTTAATTCCGATTAAAACATTATTAAAGAACGGGTTACGATAAAATAACTAAATGTAACGGTAATAAAAGTAAACAAAAATACTATATTAAAGTCCGTATTAAATTAAATTAAAAATAAATATAACGTACCACACAAGCGAGCGAGACACACAAGCGAGCGAGACACACAAGCGAGCGAGATACACAAGCGAGCGAGACACACAAGCGAGCGAGACACTTTTTGGCACCTTACAACAACAAATTCAAATAACTCAACAACAACACATTGCATTGATTTAAATTAATCGGATTCTTTTTCGCTAGACGTATTTACAACTTTTACACAAGTACGCGCATTATGCCCAAGCTTGCCGCAGACGCTACACTTCCGTTCCTTAGTCTTAACCCTTTTACGACGACCCCCTCCAACTGCTGTTGGCTACATTTTTTTACCACCCCTTTCTTTTTGGGCCAAAAAAGTTTGTTCCTTTTATATAGTAAGTATTTCTCCTTTTTAAAGACGTTTGTTTTTAATTTTACAACGTTTACTTAAAATGTAATTCGTTTCGTACAATTAGGCAGCTTTTTCCCGAAGAAAATCATTTTCGTACAAAAGCAATAGGTTACTTTCAATTAAGAAATTAACCGAATTAACCATTTTTTGTTTAAATGAATTACTTTGTTAGCTTTTAATTTTTCTTTGCAAATAACGTCCTTGCCTTATTACTTTCTTGATATTTTTAAAGGTCTTTGCGGGCGGGAAACGAATGGAACCGGCGGAGGTTAACGGGGAGACGGTTGGCGTAGGCACAACTAGAAAAACCTTCAATTCGGAAAAAACGTTATTAGGATTAAATGGAACTAAATTAGCTTTCGCGAATCCAGATTTGATGTTATCGGACGTTATGGCAGCTTCGAACGCGTCGTAAAAGCCGGCGAGGAAATCTTTTTTAGCAATATAGGTATAATAACGTTATATTAGGTTTTCGATATATTGCGAATAAGTACGTATTAAAATAGAAAAACAAGATATATTAAAAGGTTAGAACCGATACGAAAAATACGCGGGCATATAAAACGTAATAATATTGTTATTAACGTAATATTTTTCGAATTTTATCGAATAATAGCTTTTATGGCCGTTAAGGATAAAAAAACGTTTGGAACCTTTCGTACGCGTCCGAATATATTTGTCAAAATGCTGGATTTATTTGAAACTTAATTTATTTGTTATTTAGCTATTTTTACTTAATGCGGTTTTTTAATCGGCTGCTGGCAATAAGCTATCGTAATATTAAGATTTAAGATGATTTTTCCCCGTTATAATAACAAATAACGGTATAACCTAACTTTGGAAATTAACAGCTTGGATAATTATTATTTATTCTTTATTTCCTTATTGCATTTATTTAAGTTTTTTACGTTTTTCGGTATTAGTAATTATTATGCCTGTTGCTATAAGAAACCCTATTAAAAATCCAATCTCGTCGAAGTTGTAAATATCCTTTTCTGCGATGCCGTATTTTGCGATTATAACCCGAATAAGCTCGAATTACTTGCGAAATAATTCTAAATTTTCGGATAAGATTCGTTAAAAATTAATTTTCCGATTTAAACGCATTTAAAGCTTTTTTGCCGTTTAACAAAGTTCGACACCCAGTTAATTCCAACGCATTCCGTAACGTGCTGGGCCAGTAGTATATTGGCTATATCTTTAACGTGCTGAAGCCGGATAGGAAACGTTCGGGTATTTAGGTTAAGGATTCGGTCGCCAATGTATTTTTTTCGGTCGGCGTCAATTTCCGCAAATTGGGAGTAATATCGGTTCGGGCGTATTTGCTGCTAAAACGGTGTCTTAAGGTCGAATGTAAAACTTTATAAATAAAACTAAGCTTTCTGTAATTAAGTTTCGGGTCTTTTTTTTTAACCCGAATAGTTAAGTTCATTTTTGCTTCTTTTGTAAGGCGTTCCATATTATGGTTGTTAAGAAATGGGCAATTGAAGATGTGTTGTTAGAATAACTAAAAAAGTGTTTCGTTCGTTTGTGTGTTTCGCTCGCTTGTGTATTTCGCTCGCTTGTGTAGTACGTTATAAGTAAACGATAAACGATAAATAAATAGGTTTTAAGGTTACGCCGGGCAGAAAAAGCTTTTAAAATATATATATAAAATTAATTAGTTAATTAACTAAGTTATATCTCTTAACTTAATACCTTATATTATTTTACCCTTTTTTTTTCAAAATAAAATTATTTTTAATTTATTTCAAAAAATAAATAAAAATATAACGTAATTAATTTTTAACGTTATAAATTATACATAAAACTTATTAATCAATTTAATTAACGTTTATACGGTTTATTTTTTATTATTTTTAACTTAAAACTTCGTTTTCGACGTTTGGTTAAATTTTTTTGCTATTTAGTTTTTTCTTGCTTTTTTTAAACTTTATCCTTTAATTTCTTTATATTAATTACAAACTTATATTTAACTTAATTTAATTATTTTTTGCGGAAAATATAATTTTAAATTTTGCTTTATATTTTTAAATATATCTTTTATTTATTTGTACGGCGTAATATATTAACTTTATATTATAACTATTATTCGTTAATTATTAACTTTCGGTTAAGGTTTATATTTTATTTCGAATAATAATTTCGTAAATATTAAATTAAAATATATAACTATATATAAATCGTTAATAATAATTAGCGAATTTAAAAAATATTTATACTTTTTTAATATTAATATATTATATTTAATTTTTAACTATTAATAATTCTTTAAAATTTATACGAATTTATTTTAACGTAATAATATATTTTAAAAATTCGTTTTTTTATATATAAAAATAACTTTTTTAATAGTAACTAACACTTTAACGTTTTATAACGTTTATAAAATTTAATAAATATATTTTTTGTATTTGTTTTCCATTTTTAAATAAATAAGAATTTCGTCGAAATAGCAGATCATAAAATTAATTACGTATTTTTTTTTGTACATAATTTATTATCCGTTAAAAGGTTATTAATACGTTAATTAATTTTATAAAGATAATTAAATATTTATATAAATTATATTTCGTTTTAAAAGTTATTTTTTATTCGTATTTTTATTTAATTTAAATTATATTATAATTATTTCGAAAATCGATAAATATAAATTA
Organism: Monosporascus sp. mg162; assembly: GCA_004155945.1. Lineage (NCBI taxonomy): Eukaryota > Fungi > Ascomycota > Sordariomycetes > Xylariales > Monosporascus > Monosporascus sp. mg162. The sequence continues at coordinate 12,764 of QJNY01000403.1, read as the reverse complement.
ATATATTTTATATAAATAATTTTTTATTTTAATAATTAATAATAATAACGTTTTATTTTTAACGATAATATCGCTAAGTTATCGATAATTTACTATTAATTTAAATTTTTCCTTTTTTTTCGATACGAAAAATATAAGGTATCCGGTTAATAATTTAAAATGTTGTATTTATTTTTTTTAAAACCTATTTTCGAAATAATCGCAAAATATATATAATTTTATATAATTTAAATTATATATCGGATAAAAAGCGGTATTTTTATTATTTTAAGAAATTATTTTATAATTTTATTCGTTATATTTTAATAATTTAATATTAAGTTCCTTATTATATAATTTATCGTAATTATAATATTATGAAAATACTTTAATTATTTATTTTGGTAATTTTTCGGGCGGTCGTTTTAAATCGTTATTTATTTATTTAAATTTTATTTTAAAATTAACGATAATACGTTATATTTTTCGGTTATATCTTTTTTTTTAAATATGCCGTATTATTTTTAATATTACGATTTTTACCGTTTTTTTATGCTTATATTTGTTTATTTTATCGGTTTAATATTAAATTTTTCTTTTCGTTATTTAATTAAGCGTTAAAAATTAAATCGTAATTTATTTTGCAAATTTCTTAATTAATAACCGGCTTACATTATTTTAACCATCGCAAATTTAAAATTAAATTAAAATCCTTATAACGATAATATTAAAGTTCATAATTTATCTTTTTTTTTCGATAAAAGTTTTAAAATAATTAATTTCGTATCGAATTTATCCGTCGTCGTAGCTAAATATTTAGCTTTCGGCATTTTCAATTTTATGCAAAATCAAATAAATTTAAACTTTATTTTTCAAATTAAATTAAATGTATAAAAATTTATTATACGACATAATTTGTACGATAAATATTATATTTAATATTTTCGAATATAATAATTAATTAATAATTTTTACCGTTAAAATAAATTAATACCTTAATTTTATAAAGCTTTATTTTAAAGTTAATTAATACGTAATAACCGATAAATTTCGACTTTAATAAATTTTATATCCGTTACTTAATTCGATAAAGTTAATATAATTTAAAAAATATGAAGTTTTACGCGGTAAACTTTAAAGATAAACCTTAACGATAAACCTTAAAAATAAATTTTAAAAGTAAATTTTAAAGGTAAACTTTAACGGTAAACCTTAAGGATAAATTTTAAAAGTAAATCTTAATAATAAATCTTAATTACGCCGCATTACGTATAAAAGGCTGGTATTTTTTCGAACTTTCGTTAATTTTACGGTTCGATCGTTTTTATATTTTTTTGGATTATTTAAAGTAACATACCGCGTAAGTTCGAATATACGATACCGGTAATTCGTAACCGTAAAACTTCTATAAAAATTGTCGTATTAACGGTACATAATTTATATAAAATTACCGGACGAATTAAAACTATTGACACTATTATTAATTTTAAAAACTATTTTTAAAATAATCGATTTCGGTTATTAATTTTCGGATACGATTTGATTTGCGAAAATAATGGAAATTAATTTTTTCAAAAATATATAGCGAAAAATATAACGATTATAAACAGAATATTGGCGAAACTAAAAAAGAAACTGGAAAGGAAAAGCGGTAACCGGCTTAATAATTTTAAAATTTAAATTTTAAAACGATATATACTAGAAAATTACAAGCAATAGTTTGCCCGGTTATTCCGGATTACGAAAACCGTCCAAAATTTCGATAAAAATCGATACGAATAAAGCGGAATAAAATAATTAAAATCGCTTTAAAATAAAATACCTGCGAAAAGGATAAGTTTAATAAAACTCAGGAATTAAAATAATAAATTATTATTTTATTTAATTTTGTTTATACGGTTACGTTTTTTTTTTTTTTTTTTTAAAAATCGATTTTATAAAAATATTATTTATTTTTTAATAATAATTATAATTCGTTAATTATTTTTAAAACAATATAATTGCTTTTTATTACGTCATAATTTCTAAATACGGTATATTATTTATTTTTAATTCGTATTTTAACCGTAATTAATTTTTTTTCGTATTATTTTTATTACGTTTAAAGCTTTTTTAAGATGTTATTATTTATCTTTATTTTTGCTAACTTAAGGCCTTATTATAAGTAGCTTAAATTTTTAAGCTATTTTCGAATTATTAAATTGTTTTTCTAAATCTTTTATTTTTATCTTAAATTAATTTTAATTATTGCTTTTGCCGCCGTAACGTTATTGTTAAGTATTTTACTTGGTTCTTGAATTTGTTTTGGTAATATATTTTAACTTTAAAGTTTTCCAGCTTTTATTCGAAAAAAAGCAAATTTCTTCCTATATAATTAATCGCTTTTTTAGTTTTTCCGTAAATGTTAATAAATTAGGACGGAAAAATTTAATTCCGATTAAAGCATTATTAAAAAACGGGTTACGATAAAATAGCTAAATATAGTAGTAATAAAGGCAAACAAAAATATTATATTAAGGTTCGTATTAAATTAGATTAAAAATAAGTATATAAGTAAACGATAAGCGATAAATAAATAAGTTTTAAAGTTACGCCCGGCGGAAAAAGCTTTTAAAAATATATATGTAAAATTAATTAATTAATTAGTTAAGTTATACCTTTTTAACCCGGTACCTTATATTATTTTAACCTTTTTTTTCGAAATACAATTATTTTTAATTTATTTTAAAAAATAAATAAAAATATAACGTAATTAATTTTTAACGCTATAAATTATACATAAAACTTATTAATTAATTTAATTAGCGCTTGTACGGTTTGTTTTCCATTATTTTTAACTTAGGATTTCGTTTTTAACGTTTAATTAAATCCTTTCATTACTTGATTTTTTTCCTGCTTTTTTTTAAACCTTATCCTTTGGTTTTTTATATTAATTAAAAACTTATACTTAGCTTAACCTAGTTATTTTTGTAAAAAAATATAGTTTTGGTTTTTGCTTTATATCTTTAAATATATTTTGTATTTATTTATACGGCGTAATACATTAACTTTATATTATAACTATTATTCGTTAATTATTAACGTTTAATCGAAGTTTATATTTTATTTTAAATAGTAATTTCGTAAATATTAAATTAGGACGTATAGCTTTAAATACCGATAGGCTAATATAAATTAATAGGAAAAAGGGTATTAATATCGGAAATAGTTTTACGGATAATTAACGAAATTAATTAAAACGTTACTTTTGTTTACGTCGTTTATTATAAAATGGTCGGGTAAATTAATTAAAGTTTGGTTTATCGTTATTTTCTTTAATTAATAAAAACGGGAAGTTTCTAGGTTAATTTTTTACGTTTCTTTTTAACGTTTTCCGTTTTTAATTTTAGGCCTAAAAACTTTTTGATTATGTCGGTAATGTTATTTTTTATTCGATATTTGCCAAATTCCGTTGCTTTAAATATGATTTTGTTTCCCTATTTTGAAGGATTACGGTAAATAATGTAAAAGATATAAACAATCTACAATCCGCAAGCATAATATCTGGTTTAGATAAGCATTTTAACAATTACCATACGGGCGGGCGGATTATTAAATCCTAATTTTTTCCACGCTTTTTAGTACAGTTAAAGTAATAACTGGATACGATTTTCGGTGGTATAGATATCGAATATTAATAACAAACGTTTTGATCGGTCGTGTAACATATTAATTTAATACCTTATTAAACCTTTATTAATCGGGACTTTAATTTGGGCGATAAACCATATATATTTCGGGTTATTAGTATTAATCGCTTTCTAAGTTTTATTAAAAATTGGTTTAAACTTGCTATATAAAATTACTCGTCTAGTTTTTGGAATAATAACGATAATTCTTAAAGGTACGTCCTGGGCAATTATTTGGATAAAGGCAGTAATATTTTCGGAACGTAAGTAAGTTTTGTTTTAAACGATTATAAGAGTTTATTATAAATATCCAACTATTTCGTTACATTACGGTTCTGTTAACCAGTATAATAGCGGTTTGATATTTTTTCATAAACGCTAATTATTAATATTTCTTAGGTATATAGGAATAAACCAATTAAAACAAATTTAAAGTACAACTTTTTTTACGGATAAGGATTAAAATTATTGTTATGTATCTTTTTAAGGAATTATATTATATTATCTTTTTCCTATACGGATATATTAGCCGATTATACTAACTTTCCAGAATCCGAGGTATTTAACTTTTTAAAGCTTTCGCCCTTATCTTACATAATACGTTTTTTAAACCACGACATAATAACTGGGGATGTACTAATTAATATGCTTAGATATAATATTAAGTAACTTAAAAACAATAATAGTAGCTGGGGATAATGTATAATATGTGTATATAAGTAAAGGTACTTTGTAGATATCAAGGTATAATTGTTATATAGGTACAGGAATTTGCCAAAATCTGCCAATAATTTATACGTTCAACTAATTAAATGTATCTAGGGTTAATGTATTGAATTTTTGCAGATAAAACGTATGCGCCGAGAAAATCCCAGAAAGTCTTATCCGAAGTTGTATAAGAAGGTGCCCTCGTCGTCGCTTTTTTTAATCAAGTATATGCATTCGTTTTTCGTACCTATACTCTTTTTACATCTTTTTTGCAATACCACTCCAACTTTTCCCTCCAAACTTAACATATATCCAAACATATATACAATCGTCCTTATTGCATTAATTAATACCATTATAAGTTCTCGGCAGCCATTAAATCTACGCAGTCCCCAAAATTCTCGCAAAAATGCAGGCCCAGGTAATCTTATTCCTGCTATAAAAAAATCGTTTATTAAAAAAAAGTCCGGTCCAGGTAATAAACCTTTAAATCTTAGTACCAAGAAACCTGTCGATCCTAAAGTTAAGGCGAATATCAATAAGCTAAACGAAATTTCTAATTATCGTCGTAAGATCTTGGCGGTATCAAACTTATCCATATTTTCCAGGCTATCAACCTATCGTATCGATAAACTCTTAAGCAATATTCGAGATTCAAAACCTTTATACAATCCTAATAACGTTCGCAAATTACAGAACTCAATATATCGTTAAACTCCCATTCTTAATCTTACCCTTACGTTCCAGTACAAATTCGGCAGCATAAGCCCTAATCAAGACATTTTACTACCAGAAACACTGGTCATAAATAATTTATTATTCCCAAAACCTTGGCCGATATAATATATACCGCCATCAACAAAAATAGCTAAAACGCCTCCAAAGCCTAATCCAATCCTCGGTATTATTAAATAAACAATCGGTAGTCGGCAATCAGTAACGTTTGTACCTATTCCAATTAACCTGCCGATACCCAATAACAATTTATTCGCTAGGTCTTTATTAACGGCTTCGATAATCCCAGCACGTCGTACAAGTCCTCGGGTTACTAATCGGGTTCCTGGGCCATACATTAAGATCGGAACGTTACGTCTTTGCCGCATTTATCTTAATAATAATCCAAACGTAATTAAATTTTAGAATAAAAATAATGTTATATATTACGTTATACTTAAGCATATCGAGGTAAATACTTAAGCTTTTCCATAACATCGTTAATAAAATCCGCTAATTAATACAAATATTCGAAATTATATTTATTAATGTTATCGATAATCCAGCTACAAATCGATACTTGCAATAACAGATCGAAAGTAAAAATTTCTAAGCGGCCGCAAATATCCAGTCCAATATAATTAGGTACCTCCAGTTAATAAATAATTTGGTAACTTATCTAATATACGTCGAAATTTATCGGGCCAATCCTTTAAATCACTTTATAGTTACTTTTACTAAAAATCTCAAATACGTTATTAATCTGTTTATTTAAACATTTAATATACCTAACCTAATACCTTACGAACTTTGCGAAAAACGATATGTAATATCGGAATATCTTAATTAATACGGAATGTACCCATTCTTTAAGTACTAATCGATTCCTAACTTCTTTAACAAAGCTTATAGTAACTATATCGGATTTATCGAAAGGCATAATTATACCTTCCGGAACGAACGGTTCAAAACATTTAAAGCCAGCTTCTTACGATCGCCACGAATTAAAAAGGATATTCATGCAAAAACTTATCCCATTATTAAAATATACGATAAAAATTAACTTCGAAATAAAGTAAAAAAATATATCACTAATCCCCGGTTCTGGGCGAATACAACAGGACGTACCAATTATAAATAAAGCATAATAATTATCGTATAAGGTATCGATAAACGAAACGGTAAAAGAATTTAAAGAAATTCATAAAAGCTTAAAAAAGCTTAAAGAAATTTAACGGAACCACTATACTTTAATTTCTCGCAATCAATCGCGTTAATTTCTTCTGTTTTCTTAATCGTATCGTCTTTATCGTATCGCTGTCGTCCACAACCGCATAACCTTCAAGTCGGCCACTTAATATCTATACCTTAATATTTGTTTTTACAGGTTCTAAAGCTTTAAGTTACCAGTTTTTAAATAGCTCAATATTTACAGTATCCGAAATGTTTAATATGGTATCATCGGGTTAATCAAAAAATAATCTTATTTAATCGTCTTTTTATAAGTTAATCGGTTCCTAATATTCTTTCTTATCTTTTATAAATTGCTTTAATTTATTAGCAAAAAAATACCCTGCAACTTCGTTTTATTAATTTCTTTTAAATAGTAAGTACCTAAACCAATAATATTATTAATCAAATACGAGCCAATCCAACGGTACTTTAACTTTATATCTTTAAACATATCTATATATCGTAACGTATTATACAATAATACCAAATCGTCTACTTTTAAAAGTCTGCGTTTTATCTTATTTTTATCCCTTTCATTCGCTAATCTAGCTGCTTTACGGCGCTGCTTAACGATCACTTTGGTAACCTTAGCCACATTTTTAGTTTTTCTTTTTAAAAACTGAATCCTTTACGCAATCAAATTTTTTTTTTCAAAATATCTAGGTTCCAAGTTATAATTCTCCATATCGGCAGAACTATCTCGATCAGTTAAAGCGTTTTCTATCCGTACAGCAATTTATAAAGATTAAAGCCATAACTTTTTATAATGGTATTGTCGGCGAAGACCATCTTAGGCAAAAGCTTAACCTATCCTTTGCCAATTCCATTCGTCGTTTTTATCAAGGTTTTAATAATCGGGATATATCCTTTTTCCACTAAGCCTTGTCGCCAGGCTGCATACGCGGCACCAACTTTCCTCTTAATCTCTAATACGTTGCAGGCTTCAATAATTTCGCTTTTGTTCTTAAAGCTTCCGTTAATCTTAATTTTAATCGGGATACCATGTCGATAAAAAACGTATTTATTTAAAAACTTCTTAATCGTTATTAACGTAACTAATCGCAAAACTTTAGCTTCTAAATAATCGGATAATTCGTATTTAGCTTCGACCGTAATTTTGTAACTATCTTCATTAAACATAAACTAAATATCGATTACTCAAATAACTACTATATCAATCGGCTGCGAAAATTTATAGCCTTTTTCGAAACGTCGATCGGCTACTTTCTAATATTTAACATACGTAAGCATTACCTTCCGAACATAACCAAACATGCTACGTTAATAATATAAAGCTATTATGCAACGATAGGTTAAATTTCGCCCTTTATAACTATAATTCTTATAATATTACTTAATTACCGTAAGTTGCTTTTGTTCGGTATTAACTATTTGCCGGCTGCCGTATCTTTTGTTTGCTTTACGCCAAAAAATACCGTCCTAAATAAAATAATTCAACGTTTCGGATTTAAAAACATTTCGCTTTTTTTTAAAGCATTATCGAGCCGATTAAGGAAATTTAATATCGTTAAAAACTTAGCGTACTTTTACGATTTTTTAAATTAGGTTTTAATAAAAAATCCTTATTGCCGTTTTATATTAATAGGTATAAAGGTTATATTAATTAAAATAAGATTAAGCCGAATAACATTAAGCTGGATATTAATAAAATTATCGACTTTTTCCTTTTATTAATCGTTTAACGCGTTAAAAGCTTTAAATAGCTTTCGGAATAAGTTATTTATTATTATATTCTTTTTACCGGGGATATATTTAATCTCGAAATCGAACATTTTTATCCAGGCGACCTAGCAAATAATTATAGTACCAGGTAAAAAGTTTAAGAAGTTATTAATTTAAGCTACCAGCATTTTAACGTTAATTTTTAATACGAATCGGATTTTATAAATGTAATTTCGAAATTTTCTTAAGATCTTAAAAGTAACTTAATATTCCAGTTTGCTAACGTTATAATTTAGCTTAATACCTTTTTAGGTATTATATTTAAAACGCGCAAAATATTTTACTTTATTAATTAATTAACTAAAAATACTTTTAAAGCTTTTTTTACTTACGCTTATCCTTATAATAATTTTTCCGGCACCCGGGTTATAATTTAAAATAATTAAAATCGGGGCAATAATAATCGCTCTTTTAACGCTTTTTATTACATAATCTTAATCGGGGCCCTAAATAAAAAGTTAATTTTTCCGGAGCAGGCGTATAAAAGGTTTTATTTTAATAGCGAAATACGTAATAAATATTCGATAATAAACGGCAATACTTAAGAAAGCTTTAACTTCCGAAACGTTTTTATATAGCTGGATTTTTAGGATTTTTTTTACCTTAGCTGTATCTGGTCGCCGCCTATTCGTTTTATAGATAAATCCGATTATAACAGTTATTTCTTAATATTATTAAAACTTTTTTATATTAATCGTTATACTGGTAAGCTCGTAATTAAGAAAGGTTTTATTTATGTTAACAATATGCTTATAAACGAATCGCCGAATTCCTGGAAAAATTTCTTCGTTGTTATATCTTATTTTTAAGCCTTTAACCCTAACGTTATCGACGAATAGCCGAGTTATATCGGGCATTAAATTGTCCAGAATCCTTCCAATTACGCGGCAGAAATAAGTTATAAAGTTGGTAAACCTTTAAAGCATAATGGTATACTTTAAAAGTTTTAACTATATCGCGAAAGTGGTAAAATCTTTATTGGTTGGAGCTAAAATAACCTAATCGTAGCCTAAAAAAAGTTTACCAAAGTAACTAAGAAATATATAGCAAAATCCGCGGAAAATTCGTCGTAGTTATCCGGCATAAAGGTAATTTTACAAAATAACAATATTTAATTTGGTTGCTAAATTAATTAATCGAAGATTACCATCTTTTTTTCCAATTAAAAACTAAATATTCCTATATATAACATAAAATTATTCGAAAATATTTCGCTGAATACGTATTTGCAATATTTCAATTAGCTTATCTTTGATACTCGCCGGCATTATTATACCCTTAACTTGCTACGCCTTATAAAGGATTATTCGAATTTTATAATCTAATACGATATTTAATTTAATTTTACTATATTTCTTTTAATTTTAAGTTAAGGCAGCGTTTTTACGAAAAAGCATTTTCTTAAAAAAATCCTTTTTTATGTAAGTAAATTTATTACCTAACTAATTAAGAACTTCGTTAGCGCGTTTCTTAATAAATCGGGTTTTTCGGGGTATAGTAATAAATCTAAGGAACAAAACAGCTAAAAGTATGCCAGGTTTATCGGGCTTTTTTTTATCTTAATTAATAACTTATTAAATTTTCTTAAATTTTTTAACTTTTTAATTCGGATTTCTAAAAGGTATTAATCCATCAAAAGGTGCATCGTCGATAGGAACTACTTTCTTTTATTTAAATTTATATATCGTATTAATTTAAACGGTCCGATTATTATTAATTTTTTGTTATATTTCGTCCCATAATATTCCATATAAAGCATATGCTAATTTCTTATCGCTAAACTAACTTAAAATTTTATTTTCGGGTTCCGGCTTGTTATTAATAATTTTTTAAATAATTTTCGCGTTTTAATTAACGCAGATATTACTAACCGAAAAAATATAAAGGCTTATAATTTGCTCGTTTATTTTTTCGTTCGTAAGCTTACTTTCGCCGGTAAAGCGGCTTATTATTTTACCGGCTGCTTTTTTTTAAGCTTTTCGTTAATACGAATATTACGCGTAATTCGTCCTACAGGAACCAAAAAAATAATGATCTTCGACGGGCCAAACTTTAAGATTCCTTTTATTACGTCCGGGTTTATATTAAACGTTATTTTCGATTTAGCTATAAAGTTAAATCCTAAGATTAATAATTACGTAACGTAATAATTATTAACGACAAATAATAAATAGTAATTAATCGGCCAGCTAACTAAACGGGAACCTTAATTATGCCTTCGAACAAAATTCTTTTTTAAAAATTAAAACCAAAAAACGATACGTAAGTTTATTACATAGCTAATCCATATTGCTTAACGTACGACGCAATTATAACGCTCGATTCTGCTTTAATATCGATAACACCATTAATTAAGTCCTTATTATTTCCGTAACCTACTTTAACCGCCAGTTTAAATAAAAGGGTAATATATTTAGCTAAATTATATCACTAAATCGACAAAACTTTAACTTCTTTTTACCTTTATGCTTTATAACCGATATCTATAATAAAAATCCTAAGGGGTCTTTTAACTTTTAAAACTTTTAATCCTTGCATTTCGGCTTCGGTTATTTTAATCATTTCTTATTTTTACGATTAAATATTTTTAAAATCTTAACGGCCATAAAATTCTTAAAAGCTTTTCCGAAATCTAAGTAGATTTCGATTAATTTGGACTAAATAATCTTAAATTTTCTTTTAAAGTTTTTCCGGATCTTTTTTTCCTAGAATTTAACTATATGCTTATCGATTAGGCCTTTATAAGTAAGGATATTATCCGTTTAAGTAACACCATTTGTTTAAAAAGTACTAATATCTATTTAAAAGGTATTATTTGTTTAAACGCCGATTTCCATATTATAAAACGAAAATTCTTCGTATATTAATTCGTCGTTATTAATTTCGTATTCGCTTTTATTCCTTTTTACGCCTTTAAATTCCTTTTTTTATCCCTAAAACGTTTAATTATTATAAAGCTAATAAGTATAATCGGCTGATTAAAGTCGTCGATCTCCAAGGCTTTAATTTCTTTCAGATACCAGGTACTTTTGCTTTCGATAAAATTATTCTATAGCTATTTACGTGACGATACCTCTTTATAAAATAACTTTCCGTTATGGTCGACGAAATAGATTATATTAATCTCGGTTACCCTATTCTAATAAATATCGGGCTTCTGTCGATTTGGCTTTAAAATCGTAATATGCTTTTAAAATTCAGCTAAACTATTAATATCCGGATCGGGGCTAATTAATTAACTGTTTACGTTTCGAAAAATATCGTCTTGCCGATCAAAATACCGTATTTTTTCCTTAAATCGGGCAAAGAATGCTGGCGAACCATAAATCCATTTTAAGATCTTTTTCCAAATTGGAATTTGTTATTCGATCGCTTAACTTTTTAAGACTTAAAAAAATTAAATTATACCTAACGTTATTCTATTTTCCGGGAATCCAAGGAAAATAATATATCTATCGTCGGCGAGTAAAATTAATTCTATAATTTTCATATTAAAAAACAAACGGCATTTTTGCATAATATATCCTGGCTTTAAGCAAAACCAACAAATACCTTAATTCAGGTTGCTAAAACGTTTACCTTAACCTTAATAACCTTTACGGTAATCTTTTCAGCCTTAATATCTACCTCGTCCACGGTAAGAATTTAATCGAATATAATTATCCGGCTAGAAATTAATTACATTAATCGACGGGTTAATACCATAATTATATACCTAAAGTACCTTTTGTCCTAACGGAACGTAATATTATAATATCCAAGCTGCCTTTCGGTTATATATTTTTTTTTTAAAAAACCTTTAAATTTTAAATTTATCGGACCTATACGATCTTTAAATCATATAACGTATTCGTAATTTTTAATACTTAATTAATACGGTTAAATAGTTTTGGTCGTAATTAAAAGTTCCTTAATCGTTATTGCTTAAGTTATTAAATCGGGTTAAACCGCTTCTTTTTTTCTTAATTAATATCGAAACGGATACCTTTTTATTACCGCTTACGTCCTTTATATTTAAAAAATCGTAACTTATTTAAAGCTTAATCTTTAATTAATATCGAAATATTATAGTAACTAATTACGTACAAATCCTTCAGCTTTATAAACGAATTATTAAGAATTCTTTCGAAATAGTTAACGGATAACTTTTTTAGTAACGTGCCACACCATTGAACGGGCCAAACCATTGAACGGACCAAAATCCTACACTTCGCAATAACTAATCTAAATAACTTAACCACAACACATCAAATCAATTCCAATCAATCGAATACTTCTTTGCTAACTGTATCTACAGCTTCTCGACGAGTGCACGCATTATATTAAGGCTTGTTGCGGACGCCATATTGCCATTCCTTCCTGCTAACCCAGCCTAACCGACCAGCGCCCAACGCGTCCAAGTTAATATGTCCCCCATTTCGTACGACCTAAAGCCGACCGACTAGATAACTATTTTCGACCGACTCCTTAACCCAAATACGCGAGCATTTCTTGTCCAGCTTTAATACGTTGAAGATATGCGTCGGAGAACGTGTTATAGGACGCGTTGGAAGCGGGTTGGAAGAGCGTTGGGGGGTATGGGGGGTCCGTGCGGGGCGTTTCGCGGGACTGTTCGCGGTGCGTATGGTAGAGCGTATGGCAGGGCGTCTCGGACTTGATTTTGCAATAACTCGACGCCTACGCAATTGCACGATTAAAACAAACGTTTCTTAAAAAGAT